>JAMRYI010000583.1:0-105172 GCA_029231635.1 Ditylenchus weischeri | reverse complement strand
TATAGAGGGTTTGGAGTTGGAAGCAAAAAAAAAATAGATTAAAGAAAAACAGAATGCATGCAAGTCTTAATGAATAGATTAAATTTTAGAAGTTGACATATTAATTCAAAAAAACCTAGACGTGCAGACTTCAATATCGCGGGATGATAAATTATCATAAAAAGATAAGACATATCAAGCATTGTTTTGCAGATAACATTAATCACCGTCATTATTTAAAAAATCACTCGACTCTCCTATGAAGTAGCACTCGAAAAGTTCGTTTCTCCACCAGATTCCACTTTTAAGTAGATTTGACTTGAATTTAAAATGTCAGCCTAGTCCGAAAAATTGCAAGAATTACGATTTTGCCGATCACAGTTTTGCTATTTATATCAACTCCCTCAATAACAAACGCCTATTTAGGATTTATGCGTTTGTAATTAGGTCGCAAGTCTAAATGACGGAACCATAGTGTTCTAAAAATGATAGGCAAAATAGAAATTATTGCGATCTTTGATTAGGCTAGCGAACTACATTTAGCTAAATTCAGGGTGTCCCAAAAGTATTGGGTATTTTTTTAACTTGCGTACGAGACGCCTCGCCCGATCAATTTCCACATTTTTTTCGAAAACCTCCAATGTCATAGTGCAAGATCTCCACCAATCCAAAAACCATTCGTCTAACTGACATCATATAATTTTTACTCTTCTGCCAATTGCTGGGTTTGCAAAAAGGCTATATGCTTAGAAAACTTTCCCTCTTTGCTCCACCTGAATTCACATTGGTCGCAAACACACTAGTAGGGTTGTCGACTCGAACATTCGACAACCCAACACACTAGGAATATTATTTTTTAAATCCAAACATGGCAAAAGTGAAAAATACAAGAATTTTACACAGAAAATCTATTTAAAAAAGTTTTGCTTGAATTTCGAAAAATACCCAGTACTTTTGAGACACCCTGTACCCAACGAGGGAACGAAGTTTTTGTTTATTCGTTAAAGGGGCATGTTTACCATTTTTAAACTTGTCCAAGCCAATTCAAGAAATTTTCCTAATTATTGAACTTTTGGACGGATTTTTCAGCTTGGTTTCTAACAAAACAAGGCCTACAAAGGAATGAGATTTAAAAATTTTGAAAATAAGGACATTTGCTTAAAATATGTACATTGTAGGGTATTTCGGCGAAATATGCTATTTTATCAGTGCTTGTCGCCATTTTTGTGCCAAAAAATAAGGTTTTGACGTAAAATCTTAAAAATAAATAAGATTTGGAGTCCCAAAATAAGGACAAATCTTATTAATAAGGACAGATCACATCCCTGGTCTAGAATTAAATTTTAAACACAGTTTTGTTAGAAACGAAGTTGAAAAATCCGTATTAAAGTTCAATGGTTAGGAGATTTTTTTGAATTGAGAACAAATTTTAACAGGTGAGCATGCCCCTTTAAAGAACCATGGGTTTTAGGAGCAGCAGCAGTTCCAAAATTTAAATTGGGTGGGACATTTTTTATGTTAGCTGCAACTGAAATGCGCCCTCAAAAGTCTGAATTTTTCCTTCAAGTTTACTTTTTTCACCTTCAAATTTTATTTTCCCATTCTTCTTTGAATTTTCGTTACAATTTTTTGCATTTTCGAGTAGCTCTAGATCTTGGCTTTCTAATGAGCTACAGTCGAACCTCGTTTAACTGTTACCCCTGAAAACCACTGAAAACCAATTCACCGCCACCATCGGTTATCCGCCAACCAAAGGTCGGTCCGCATAAAAAAATCACTTCAGTTCACCGCCACTTCTTATTTTCATTACAATTTCGATGAAAATCAATTTATAAAAGTTCAAATTTGAAGTTCTGCCAAAAATTTATTCCACAAACAGCATTCTGTTTTCGTGACCATTTGTGAAATTTGTCTATTTTGGGTGTCAGCTATTTTCACCGTTTTAGTCTACTTTTCTAATGCATTCATCTAATTTCGACAAGAACCTCGATTAACCGCCACTTTAACCTTGAAATGAATCATCAACCTCGGTAAACCACCACCTGTTAACCACCACGGTCCTAAAAGGTTTGACCTAACTCTGCTAAATTATTTGCAAAATGTATAGGTTTCAAAAAGAGAAAACCTGGAAAAAATCTCTCAATCTTTTGATTTCTACATTTTACAAATTTATTTAGCAAAGTTAGATAGCTTATTAGAAAGCCAAGATTAAGGGATACACGATAATGCAAAAAAAATTATAACGAGAATTAAAAAAAAAATTGCAATAAAATTTTTAGGGTAAAAAAGGTAAATTTGAGTGGGAAATTCATACTTTGAAGGCGAATTTAAATTCGACTCTTTTTATATTTGTAACCACACTAATTTGAAAGAAATCAAAGTAAAATTGAAAAAAAAAATTCTGCGGTCCCTTTTTTTGTGGCCTCAAAAATAAACAGTGTCCCCCGTCAATTCAAATTATGGAACAATTGTCTCAAAAGAATGGGAAAGTCGACTATAATAATTTTTTAACATGATCTTTATTGTTGCAAATGAAATTGAACAGAAAATGCGATTATATGAGGCATAAGACAGTATTTTAATAAAAGATTTTGTGAATAATAATTTCAAGATTAGATAAATAATGATTAAAGCTCTAAATATTGTGTTTAGAAATAAATGGATAATCTGATAAAATAGGATGATGGTTTAATTCAATCAACTGATTCGCAATTTAGATGCAAAACATTATAAAACTAGGGACAACAGGCGCCTATATCGTATTTTCCTCTATCGTATTTTAATATTTCGAATGAGCATAAACATGCAAATAAAATTATTACACTAAAAAAAGTTTTTCCTTGTGACCAAATCGGCACTCATAACATTAACCCTGAAAACCACCACTTTTCACTTTCAAGGAACAAAAACTCAATTTTTTTCACAGCAATCTTCAAATCTGATTGCGAAAGGCCCTCCGCCATTAAAAGAGCTTTCAAATGAGTATAAACATGCAAATAAAATTATTACACTAAAAAAAGTTTTCCTTTGTGACCAAACATGTACTCAAATTGGCGACAGACGTTCCCCGTCCCAAATACTATACAGAGATTTCAAAATTTTCTTTCAATTTTTTTAAAGACAGCCTTAAAAGGTGGAATAAAAAAATATAAACATCTTCACTTCCCAAATTGTAAAACTAAAAATAAATTTTTTTCAAAATTAGTTTAATTTAACTAAAATGAATCCAAAAGTTCAAATAGAGCAGATCAATCTTTAACCAAGATTTTAATTAATTGTCCTTTTTGGCTTGTTGACTTTGTTTATTTCCCTGTAAAAATAAAAGACTATAAAGAAACGTTAAAATGTATTTTTCGACTCAATGTTGCTTATCAAATATTAAAAAAATATTCGGATATTGAGTTTTATTTTTAGTATTTACTTTTCTCTCTTTGCTTTAGGTTTGAACAGTTCCGATGTTAATTGTTGTTGGGTGTAACTAACATTCCTTATAAATACGGATTTGATTTGTGTGCATAATGCAAGTTGTGTCTCTATATCTCTATCTTTTTTTGTGGTAGCTACATGTTCACTTGCTTTAAAAAAATTGATATGGCTTTCACTTTTATTTAAATAATCAGTTAAATCTATAAATTTGTTTTGTCACTACCACAAAAAATTAGAGATATAACCGTTTTGGCTATAAGGATTTTTGGCTGTAACAATTAAGGCTAGAACAATGGAGAGCCGAAGTTGTTTCGACGGAATTCCAAAAAGCTTACTTCAAAAGCATGTTTGTCTTATACCGACTTTTTTATACCAATAAAATACAAAAAATAGCTCTTCTCTCTTGTGTGCGTTCATTTGTTTAATTCAATGTCAGTGCTAAGAGTGAGTGAGCATATATACATTCGCCCCCTTTTGTTCATCCGTCTTCAGCTTTAGCAATGGTTAGCAGCTCCACAAAAATTCAATTTGCATTTTTATATGTGCTGTCAATTTTGCTCTTAGGCACTTTAACTTCGTGATCTATATTGATTAATCACCGACATATATTGATTGTTGTGTTGACTTAATTTGCCGCATTTAACCGATCAAATTGTAGATGAATTCGTCACCGCACACTCAAACTTCCTCTATGAGCAACAACGTGGTGGGTATGCAGCAACAGCAATCCTTCCCAACCCCAATTATGCAGAGCATCCCCCGACCTTATGTGGCTAATCAGGTAGAATTTTAAAAACATTGTTTTCATGACATTAGTTTCATGGCAATTTTTTTTAGGAATTTCCACTAAAAATCGTTGTCAATGCCAGGTGATTATTGAAATACTTAACTTTCTACTTAAATTTAACACGATAAAGGCTGTGTATAACAAACTATGCATTTGTGCAGAATTTTACGCTGAACACGATGGCTAAAAAAATAACAAACAGGACGGATTCGAACGGGTATGACAACTTCAGTTGTATCACGAATTTCTTCAACTCTCTTCAAGTTTTAGCAAATGTTGAATTCTTACACCTTATTCGTACTCAGCGTAGTCGATTTACTTTTAAACCTGCATCAAAATATTAAAGTCACAGTCAAATTTGAAATTCCATCAAAAACAATAAACATTTGATTTCCAAAAAAATCGAAATTTATTATTTGAATGTTTATTGTCTTGAGCCGAATTTTAAATTTGACTGACTTAAATATTTTAAAAGCAGTTTTAAAGGTAAATAGACAACGTTGAGTACGAATACAGTGTCCGAATTAAGGTTGGCCTCCTCCATGGTGTTCAGCTTGAAATTTTGCACAAAACGCAAAGCTTGGTACACAAGTAAATAACTGTTTTAAGATATGTGGGCGCTATTATTGGTCACGGAGGTTGTAATATCAGAGATATTTCCAAGTTTTCCAAAGCCAGATGCATGGTTGACACAAATAACTCCACATATGATGAGAGTGGGAACCCAGAGAAGCTGATTTGGATCACTGGACAGATGGACAATTGCTCAAAAGCCTGCCTCAGAATACTGCAGGTGGTTCAGAAGGAGAGGGAAAGACAAGCCTACGGGTAAATTGCTGGAATGGACTTTCTTAAAGTATCATTCATCTGATATTCAGCTCACAGTCAACTCCTTTGAACTCAGTGGAATTGAAGATCCGGGTCCCCAACCAGCTTGTTGGACGTCTTATTGGAAAACAAGGTGCTTCGGTCAAGAAAATCATGGAGGAAGCTGGTAATTATTTTTATTTTACGACAAGTAGACTATAATTGTGTGTGTTTCAGGTGCATCCGTTTCAGTCAGGTTGATTTTTCTCTTAATTTTCAGTCAACTATGGGAAAGGAATAGTTTTTTTGCAGTGATTCTCGCAGTTCTACCGACATCCACCCTCTTCACCATCCCATAAATTTTGATTCTTCTTGCAATGAGCGGGTGATCACCATTAGAGCTGGTTCCATAGATGCTGTTTCGGGTGCTGAGAAAAAAGTTTCACAAAAGTTGCGCTACTATTACGGTTAGTTTTAATTGGACAGTTGACTCTCGAAGTAAGACCATACATAGGGACTGGCCATCATTAGTCTTACATTGAGCTAGTTTTATACAAACTTCGCCTTTATTTTGGCCAACCAACTAGAGTTTGTGTGGGGAGCAACTGTAGCATACCCCACCACTCAAAATATTTTGAATTTCATTTAACTATTTTTAAAAAGTTGGCAACCACCGCAAAAATTGTGTTCATTTCTATTTCTTTGTCGTCGTGTGTCATTATTGCCTTTTTCTTTCTATTAACCTATTTTGATAATGGGGGTATACTTTTGAGTGGTGGGGGTATACTACAGTTGAGTGGTGGGGTATACTACAGTTTAGCCTTGTGTGGTTTTATATCGGAATGGTCCTATATCGAGATTCGAATGTAACTCTATTTGCCAATTTATAATATTAAGCAAATTTAAGAGTCAGATGTGAATGCAGGGGTAATTTCGCTTGGATTCAGTAAAAGATTTTCATGAACATTCTTTATTTCAGCTAGTCTGCCACCCCAATGATCCCATGAATGGCCTTATGAGTGTGCCACCTTTGTTCATGCCGGGTGCAGGAGGAATTTCCCGGGACGCTAATGCGACAGCTCATGCCTACAATGCCTCCTCCATCAACACTAGTGCCCCACCCCAGCCTACTACTATCCCCAGATGAATTTGCCACCAATTAATCAATATTCTCATAATGTTGTGCATCATACAAATCCTATTCACATCCAGAGCAAAATATTTGTGCCGAATTCAGGTTTGTTGTACTGTTTTTGAATACTGCTTCCTGGAACCATTATTTTTAGTTGTTGGTGCCTTGATTGGGACCAAGGTTAGTAGATAAAAATATTTCTATTAAAAGGTGTAACCAGAGAGTCTCTTAGGGCACTTACATCAAACAAATGCAGAAGTCGTCTGGTGCAAACATTCACATAGATGGAGGACCAGAAGGCGATAGGAAACACAGGCAATCACACATAGATAATGCAGCTGGCACAAAAGATGAGGCCAAGCAAGATAGCAATGGACAAGACACTGAGGTGATTGTCCAGCCTACCGTATTCTCTCTAATGCAGTCAAGTCTCGGTTTAGTGTACTCCATGGAGGCCTACTCAAGTGTACACTAAATCAAGACTTTATTGTAGAGCTGCAAATCGCACACCAACCACCCCCAACCCTGGTGGGTATGCGTTTAGTAACTTTTGGATAATGCGGAAATAAATTTTTTATATTTTTTTCGGTTTGAGGCATACGTTTGAGCAATTCCTACCGTGCACTGGTCTACCCTGCTTAACCTAAGGCTTTGCCTAAGTTAGAAAAAAAAAGATTTCATAAACAGTAAAAACAAAAAATGTTTGAAGTCTCGCATTATACAAAAGTTATTAAACGCACCTATGCCCCCTGATTCGAAATCGTATTTTCGACATTGTCTTTTTAACCTAGTTTTTAACACGGGAACGGGAACATGTGGCGACGGATATTCCGGTAGGGCCAATGTCCTACACCATCATTTGGCAGAAACTTGAGCCCCCTTTCTGCCCAAAAAAAGTTATTCGCGTTTTTGGCTCGCGTTTTGCCTCTTTTGGCTTATAGAATACATATTCTTTGGTCATTTTGGAGCGTGTGAAAAGCAAATTTTTAAATTTTACACCTGATCGAATAATGATCTAGGACATTGACCCTACCGGAATATCACATGTTCCCAGGGGTTCCCAGGTCCACAGGTTCCCAGGGGGTGTTAAGGACTGTTCTAAGGCAAGCTATCATTCATTCTGTAGCCAGTCAGATGCACTACATTCTGAGTGATAATTTGCTTATAGGTCATCTACAAAAAGTAGACCAAAAATGCAATTAGAGAAAAGGGGTGTTTATCGCTCTATTAAAGAGATTATGGTATCTTCCAACTCCTAAAAAACAATTAGTTATTCGGCGTATTTTTAGAATTTACAGGCTAAAGGGTCGCTTGAAAATGACAAAGAGGTGGAAAATTCGGATTCAGCCATGTCAACGCTTGAAGTTAATGGTCAACCAACACCTTCAGCACCTACTTTAGGTAGGTTTTTAATGGGTTTATGAAGGAATTATTTTGAATATTAAGAAGATCAAAACAACTCTGATATCAATGTAGAAAGTAACAATGTTGCGGTTAATTGTGAGGATGGCTCTGTGAACATTGCAGATGCACAGGACCCTGCACCCAACGCCTCTACACAGGAGGGACAGGAAGTGTCAACAGAAAGCCAATATTCAGTGGCTGTTGAAGACGTACAAAAGAAGTCCAGCTTGGAAAACCGGGAACGATATGTCTCTGTTTCAGGTGGGTTATCTGCAAAGTCAAAAATAATGAGCATTCGGTCAAACGGTAAAGTGAGTCATTTCAAATTGTCTAATGTAAAATTCAGCCACATATATAGGCATGTACAGAATTTTCTGACGGAGGACGGTGTTATATAGCCCGGCTAGCTCCCACCCTCCCCCTGGGTACGCAAATGGCAAAATTTACCATGCTCTAATCAAGACCTATCAAAATTGGTACCGGTAAAATTAGTAACACGACAGTTTGTCACCGGACAGCTCATACTCATAATAGCATAAAATACGGTTATTTGTTCCTAGGAAAAGCTTCTGATAGCTCTCCCACAATATAGGTAGTGAAGTCAGCGAACTTTCGTTTTGTATTTTTGAAGACTGGGATTTAAGTTTTATCATGTAAAAGATCTGAAAACAGAAGTTGGAAGCTTTAATCGCGTGTTTTGAGTCAAAATTAGAAGGATCGTGGTTAGGGTTACGAAGTTTTTGACTACCACGTAGAGTTGTTACACAGTTAACTCGATTTTTCAAAGAAATTTGACCTTATTTTTGGTTTTTATGCAAGTCACTCCAAGTTTGAAAGCCTAGAATGTTAGCCCAATGGTATAAAAATTTCCTGGTTTAGTTCACAAAAAAGTATATGTCTTATTACAAACGCTTTCGAATTATTTCGAACTATTTCGAAATAATAATTCGAATGTGTTTGTAATAAAATATACATTATTGTGAACTAAACCAAGAAATTTTTATACCATTGGGTAGCCAACATTCTAGGCTTTCAAACGTGGGGTGACCTGCTCAAAATTTTAGAGAAAAAATAGCATAAAAACAAAAGAGGTCAATTTTTTTTGGAAAAATTGAGTTAACTGTGTAAAAACCCTACTCGTGGTAGTCAAAAACTTCGCACTTCGACTTCAGGCCTTCATTAGGCCCTATAAAATAGACTGGTTACAAATAATAATAAAATAAAATAGACTGATTATAAAATTAATATAAAAGTATTCCTATCGGCGATGGGCATGCCCCTTCAAGTGTAAAATTTTATCTATATAAAGTTTTTTTTCAGGTGCGGAAGGGCAAGTATATAAGGTACAGTTCCTTAATATAAGAAAAAAGTTCTCACAGCTCAAATAAATGCTTAGGCTGAATTCTGGATTTTTCAAAGGGTTGCTGAAAGCACACACCAGTTCTTTGATGAAGTTGTGTTAACCACTGAAACATTGGTAAATAATCACGCATCAATTCAAACCAAAAAAAATTATATTTTAGGTGCCTACTCGTGTTATTGGGCGGATTATTGGCAAGAGTGGACAGAATGTATGTAAAGATTAATTTTATAGATGAATATTTTGTTTATTCCAGGTCCGCGAATTGCAAAGACTTACTCAGGCACAAGTTAAAATACCTGAAGATTTGAATAGTGGTGATGCAACTCCTCGTTCAGAGTCACCCTGGACACCTGTTCGTGTAACAGGTACGCAAAAAAAATTTTGCTCAAGTTCGGTGTATATATCCAGTTTGCTTTGTCCCCCAAGCTATTTTTCAAAATTTTTCCTCTTTTTGTTTTTTCAATGTTTTCAGAAAAATTTAACCTTTTTTTTGAAAAATTAGCTCGGGATTAAGGTGAACTGGAGAGTGTACACCGAATGTAGCCGATTTTCATGCTTTTTAACCTTTTTCTTTCAGGTCATTACTTCTCTTTACAAGCTGTTCAAGCCAGATTCTGCAATTTGATTGCCGAATCCGACCAGCGGCAAAACTATGAGAGTAACTTTTTGACTTTTTTAAACCACTAAAATACTATTTTCAAATAATTATATAGGCAAGCACCCTCCTCGTCCTTCTGGTTCCTTCGTTCCACTCAAAACTTCTCCTGGTCCCAGTGCCACTCCGGCTGAAACTGACGCAGTGATAGAAGATGACCAGCAGGAAGACGACATTACAGCTCCGCAGCAGGAAAACTTGCAGGAAAAAGTGGAACCAGTCGAGTCTCAGCTCTAATATCAAAAACATAAAAAGTGTAGAAAAGCCATGAAAAAGTCGAGGCTGTTCTGACTGTTGCAATTGTGTTTTTTGACTTAACTTTATGCTGTGTGTCTTCGATAAGGTGTGTGTGTATTGTTCGTTGCCATTGCTGATTAATCTATGTAAAAGCCTGTTGTTCATTTGTGATTTATATGTTTTTTAAAGTTTTTATTTGGAATGTTATCTATTTTATTTATTACTGCGTGCGGATTCTATTGCTGTCTGAGGAGTTGCAATGTTTTTTTGGTGAACAAGCAAGAATATTTAAGACAATTTTATCCCCCCTTAATTGTCTGGTCTTTGGTCGTAGGGAATACTTTTATTCCGCCAAGGAACCGCAATTTATTTATGCTTCGGTAGTAAAGATATTATAGTATATTTTTGTAATTGGAATTATTAATTTGGATGATCACCAATTGGGATTTTTCGGATTTTAGTAATATTTTTTTACAAATAATTATTTTTATATGTAGATGAAAAAAGTGGCTAAACCATTAGCTAACCCAAAGATTTCAAGGCAAGAGATTGAGGAAGGTAATTAATGCTTAATTATCGGCCTGTTAAAAACTTTTCAGAACTTTAAAAAAACTTTTACCAGAAATATTACATGCGAAATTTACGACATGAACCAGCAAAAACTAAAAGAGTGGCCTCTAATTTGTTCTACTTGTCCCAATACAGCCCTAACTCCCTTTAAAATTACTTTTCTGCTCCTTTTTTAGCAAAATTATGGCTAAAGTGCCTTATATCGCCTCCTCACAAAATAGCCCAAAAGCATGTTTTTCACCGTATTAGCACCTCAAACGTGTAGAAAACATGTTTTTAGGGCGCGGCCGACCATTTTTCAAAAAAAAATTTCGGCCAACACTAGAATAGCGGCAAAAAATTCAAAGCAATATTCAGTTTTCGCTCAATTTGATGACAATGGCAGCGGATTTGTTGACATCAAAAAGCTAAAGGTAAGCATCATTTCCAGACAATTTCCAATGTAAAATTTCCGATTAAATTCAAGATGGTTCTGCGAGCTCTGGGTTTTGAGCCTCGCCAACAAGAAATTGACGAACTCAAAACTATAATATCAGAAAATGAGGCCGCAAGGGCGGTTAACCAAGGTGCAACCAATTTAAAATTTTCGTCTGTGTGGTACTCGCTAATACATCCGACCAGTTTAAGATGCCCTGAGCTTTGAGGAATTGCTGCATTTGCTTAAAGACAAAACCATAGCAGATGATGGAACAAACGATGAGATTCGCAGTGCTTTCAAGTTGTTTGATGTGGAGGGCAAAGGCTACATTAATGTGGAAGATTTAAAGAGGATTGCCAAAGAACTTGGGGAAAGCATAAAAGAGGAGGAACTGCAAGTCTGTTCACTTGTTAACAAGTTGTCACAAACACACATATCTTTTTTAGGAAATGATTGCCGAAGCAGACAATAAAGACAGCAAAACTGGCCGCATATCAGAGCAAGACTTCAAACTCATAATGAAAAAGACGGCATTGTATTAGCATACAGTTCTTCTTGATTCAACTGCAACCAACCAATATTTATTAGGACTCATGTATCGTATTTTATCTAAAAATTCCCCTCACTAATAATTTAGGTCCCGTTGGCTTTAAGGACCTGTATCTTAGCATATTCCACTATCCAGATTTTGATTGAGCATCCGAAAATTTCAAAAATGTCAAAATCAAAATTTTGGGGGTGGTGGTTGGAAAATAATCTCGGGTTCATATAAAAGTTCATATAAAATTGAATAGAGACTAATTTATAAGTGTTGTCTGATTTCAAACCACATTCTAATCTTCATTGCTTTCTTCTTACTTTTTAAAACATCTCTAATTTGATCTCTCATGTTTCATTAATATTTTAGGTGTGTAAAAGATCGGCTGTATGTGAAGTGTCCCGGCAAATCTGGTTTTCTAATCAAATTTTTAATTTTGTTTAATTAGTGTGTAGCAGGGCTGCACCAGATACCCGATACCCGGCACTTTTTGACATCCGATATCCGATCCTATATTTTTTCATATCCGCTGCAGCCCCGATGTGTAGCTTAAAATCTTAGCTTTTTAACAAGCTATCAACTAACCAAATTAAGTGTCAAAAAGTTAGGAGAAAAGGTTTTTTTAATGGGCCAAATTTTCGAACTAAATTTGCTCTATTCAAAGATCTTTTCCTACAACTTTTTGAAATCTCATTCAGTCATTGGATAGCTTGTTAGAAGGCTGAGATCCAAGGCTACATTTTAGACTGAAAAAATTAAAAAAGCCACCAAGAATGAAACGTTTTACAAATTTGCCGGGAAAATTCACGGATTTGCCGGTAGTTTTAAATTTGATCCTAAAAGTGACCCTAAATGCCAACATTTCATTAAATTTTTTATTTATGCATACTTATTGTATTCCTTATCCATATATCTATGTACAATACAAACAATAAAAGTAAACCAACAAATACAGAAACACACAAAAGTAATGAGTAAACCAGTAGTGGAAACAAAAAATGACATAGTTTTAACAAAAATAAGTTGGATCAGTCCAGTAGTCATTGCTTGGAAAATGCTGGTCTATGCAAACCTAACCCGTTTCTTATCTCCCACTGCTGCTGTTGCTGTCAAGCCTTGTTGTGCTGTAGCGCAAAAGTCTGGCTTTTCAAAGTCTTTTATGGTGATCGAAATGGGCAACATAGGTGGCGGCGGTTGCTTCAACAAATCCGAGGTTGCAATGGGATTTGGGAAGGAGAGCAGACTTTCTTGAGATGGGATCAGGCGCATCATATCTTGCGGCATGTTTTTCAGTGGAACTGGTGGATAGCAGTTGGATTGCATGTAAACGTAGCTAGCGATGACCAGAAAAACGAGAGCAACTACGGCCAGAATGCTCGCGATTATGGTAATCCATAGGCTGTGGTCTAAAATTAAATTAAATCAAATTTAGGCAAAGTATAACCCTCGATTTAACCCCATCTTACGGACGGTCCCTATGGTTGAGATTAAATTAAAAGTTGAATGTGATACTGTCAACTTTGCAGGTTTGCGGTACCTAGTTTGATTAGCCACTCGCCGATACCAAGTCAAAATAGTCCAAAATCAGCACTTTGGGTAAAAAATCAGCAAAATTGCTCGAGAAGTGCTGATTTTCTGATTTTATCGCATTTTTTAAATAAATAAATCAGCGTTTTTATGTCGAAATTAGCCATCGCTGAGGGAGCCCTGCTACTTTATCACTAATCGGCGACCACCCTCGCCTTGGTCAAGGTGCAAATGTAACGACAAAAGTTTAAAATCCATGATAGCTAAACGGTAATTTATCGCGTAAGGCCAATATCATGATTATCTATGATTTTCTGTGGGGATGGGAGCTTCGAAAATCCGGATATTGTCAATCAAAATGGTCTTAACTCTTAAATCTTAGTCAAAAATGTATATTATCAGACAGTGAGGATTATTAGAGAATATACGGTAATTTCTGAGCATACATGCCTGACTCACACTTACTCACTATCTAGAGGTACTCAATGCGGTCAAATCAGCAAAACTCGTTCATTTGATTGTTAAACAATCTTTTATGACTGTCAGGATATAGAACACAGTCACAAAAACTGCTCGAAAATACAACTTTCGAGACAAAATTCAAATTAAAAGGTTCAATTTCAAAGTGAATGACCACCTCCCTAAAAGCGTCCATATCCGGTTCCAGTCCTCATTTTTCACCGATCTTTTTTAAAGAAAGCTGAGATTCTGGGCTACATTTTAAGAGTGGCACACACAAAATCGGCTAATAATAACTTTGAGAATTTGGCACTTGAAGCAGAAAATCACCAATTTTTTCACTGAAACTCCAAAAAGCAAACCAAAAATCTCAAAACCAAAATTCAAAACAATCATACTACTCCTGAGATTCTTAGCTTCAATTTAAAAAAATTTGACCGAAAAACCAAACAAAAACACTCCAAAAACTAAAACATCAAAAGTGGACAGACAAAACAGCTCTAATACTATATAGGAGATATACCGTATTTCCTCTAATTAGCGACCCCTGATTCAAAATCGTGTTTTTGGCATTGTGTTTTAGCCCACTTTTGATCACTTTCAGGCAAGTTACCACCCATTTTGTAGCTAGAAAGATGAGTTACTAAATGGTTGGTAATTTGCCTGAGAGAAGTGATCAAAAAGTTTGCTAAAAACACAATACCAAAAACACGATTTTGAATCAGAGAGGGGGCGCTAATTAGAGGAAATACGGTATTTTCTAATAATCCCACTCATATAAATTTCAACGTGAATTTGAAATTTTGGCAGGCAAATTACTAGTTTGATTGATTTTTCAGTTTCGAAAAGTAAGACAGTCATATTTTAAGGGTGTAGGTTTAAAAGGGTTTAAGTTACTAAAGCATTCTTACCATGTTCTTCTGGCACATCTTCCACCACTTCCAACTCCACCTTATTTTTGCAGCCGGTGGCTAAGCAGCCCAAGCTTCTGGCACCTCCTGAAGGCAGGTTTGCGGGACCTAGTTTGATTAGCCACTTGCCGATCCACTCTTTTTCGCAGATGCACTCCCATGGATTATCTACAAATCAAAATTTATTTGCAGTGGTCCTGAAATAAGATGCTGAAAAATTACCTGACAAGTCAACAGACTTCATTTTTTCGGCATTTAAGGAATCAAAGACCCCTTCAGGCAAGTAGTACAAATGGTTGGTGTTCAAAAATAGGCTGGTTAAGTTGCCTAGGCCTTTTAAAGCATTCTTTCTGATCTAGAATAAATGCTAGATTAAGAAACATTCAGACCAGCAAGTAAAGGGCACTTGCCTTGGTAATCTTGTTGTGGTCAAGAGACAGATCCTTTAGACTAGACAAAATGTTTAGATCCCCATCTTCAACAATCTCAATCAAATTGCTGGAGAGAAACAGACTGCGCAAATTTTGCAATGGTCGCAAAATAGATTGAACCACTGCATTAAAAATGAGTAAATGTACTGAAAAGGCTGTAAATATTAATGAGAACTTACAAGCAGATCCTTGAGGGCCAACTAAAGTGCAGGAAAGTGTGGAGAGTAGGTTGTGTTGTAGAGAAAGCACTGAAAATATTTGGCTGATTTATTGGCATTGGCAAAAAGGTTTTCAGCGCGGATGACCCGAAATTGCGTAAAAGTCCAAATTTGTATCCCTTTTTTAAGTGAATTAAAACATTTCTACCAAAATATCCGAAAAATTCCACGATTTCAAATGGCTATAACTTTTTTCTAAACCCAATTTCTACAAACGGTTAAAAATATGCATTTTATGCTTGATATTTGGTCCCCTTGTGGCTTTGGCCTTAGCTTACCAAATGGCCTACATAGGTAAAACCCCCAAACCACAGGGAGCAAGCAAAAATTAACCAACGAAATTGTATACTTTTTGTAAGATTCTACACACAAAATGAGCTTTATGAGCAAAATAAACATCATGTGTTGGATTTCAAAATTTAGTGTTGCAGTTCAATTTGATCTGTTTTTTAGGATACTCTTTACTAAAGGGCCTTTAGCCCAACTATTAGTATTAGTGACAAAAAAAAAAAAGTTGTGTGAAAAGGCAAAGACTGACCAGTTAAGTGAGGTAGAGCATCGAATGCACCGCACTCAACCTCGGTGATGTTGTTTTCGGCCAGAGAAAGCGAAATCAATGGACTTTTGTGAAGGTTGGTCAAATCCTGCTGTTCGATTTTTGTGATCTTGTTGCGATCCACATTCAGTAGCGATAGACCTGTCAGCTCTTTTAGAGCTACTCGTTGAAGGCTCTGCACTCGGTTCTTGTTGATGTAAAGGCGTTTCAGAGCTGGCAAATTGCTAATTTGTAGCTAAAATTTAAAATATTATTTGCTGTTTCAAAATAGCAATTTGAAAGATTACCTCTGAAATCTGGTTGGACCCCAAATCGAGATTGCGTAGATGTTTCATTTCCGAAAAAGCGTCATTCTCCACCCAAGCTATTTGGTTTCCATTCAAGTTAAGCACTTCTAGGTTGATCAACCCCCGGAAAGTGTTCCTAAAAATATGTTTTTTTTTAATTTTCTCGATTGTAACTAAAAATTTAGACAAATGTATAATTCAATTAGAAATTACAGTCGTACCCCTAACTTAGTGTTCCGAATGGATAAATTTATCTTTTGGCTGTTTGTTCAAAAAAATCTGAAAATTTTAGTAAATTTTTGTAAATTCGTGTAGGAGAACCATTCCTATACACGAACTAACAAAAATTTACCAATATCTGCAGACATTTTGTAGACTTTTTGAACAGACAGACAGAAAATAAATTGATCGAAATTGATAAATTTATCGATTTGGAACACTATGACTTCTAATCAAGATAGCCTCCAAAGTTTTGGTCCCCTACTGGATTCCGCGCATTTTTTACCCTACTTTTCAAAGTTTTTTCTTTGATAGTTCTACAGTCAAACCTCGGTTATCCGGCACTCCAGTTATCCGGCACTTCGGTTATGGCTGATTGGCTTGAATATACTTCATTTGGCTGAGATTGGCTTATTCTCTGTCAACTGACACTCCAGTTTATCCGGCACTCTGAGGCCGATCCCCAGGGGTGCCGGATAACCGAGGTTTGACTGTATACTGAAAATTTGCAATGGTTCCAATTTTGCTGCTCTTTTTTCGAAAGACAAAAATTCCAGGATTTAAAGAAGAAAGCTTTTCGTTAAAGATGAACTTAATTAGAGTGGGGTCGGTTTTCATAACCGAAAAAAAATTAGACTTACACTGTGGGGTGTAAGTCTCACCAATACTCGTTTCACCTGATTTCTTAAAGCTATCAAACTTTCTTACAAAGTTTTTCTTAAATGTTTAAATTGTCTTTGTTGATGGGCCAAAAATTAGTTAATAAAATGTAAAACTAACTTGGTGATGTTGACCAGTCGGTTGTTCTCCAAGTTGAGTGCTTTGACATTGGTCAATGAGTCAAATGTCCCATCCTGTATGCTGACTATTTGATTGCCACTCAACATCAATGTCTCTAGTTGTCTCAACTCATCAAAGTGTCCTTGCTTGAGTGCCATCAATTTATTGCCAGATAAGTCGAGGGAGCGAAGAGAGTCCAAATCGGAGAAGGTCTTGCTCTCGATCGTCTTCAAAATGTTGTTTTTGAGGCGCAAGTTCTTGAGATGTTTCATGTTGCTGAAAGCTCCTTTGCGGAACACACTCACGGCAGAATTTTCAATGGCAAGAGTGTTTGGGCGCACCTAAACCAGATAAGTACTTAGACGCTTGTAATTTGTAAAAACACTCTATGGAGAGTGTTAAGAAATTTTAGGTTTTTAAAATGTCCGTAACTTTTTTCTAGAGTGATTTTCGAAATTCTGTTTTTGCCAATCGATTTTTCTCGTCGACAATATTTTATTGGTGTATAATGTCAGAAACACGATTTTCGCTTGGTCCGCCCGGGGTGGGCCACTGTGGTTTAGGCCTTACCAATCCAGAAGGCATCCACAGACCAGGGTCAAAATCCCTGGGGGACCAATCGAAAATGGTGTTTTTGACAATATATACCAAAAAAATACTGTCGGCGAGAAAAATTTCGAAAATCGCTCTGGAAAAATAGTTACGGCCAATTAAAAACCTAAAATTTATTGACACACCCTGTATTTAAAAAAAAAAGCATACTAGTGCGTTACACCGCAAATAAAAGCCTGGACCAACAGTTTTTTACGTTTACTCGTTTTGCATTTAATCTGATATTGAGGATATTCAGACTACTTTTAAAAACTAGGTAGAAAATATTTTTCAGATCAGGTAGAACGCTTGTAGAAGTTTTTCAATAAAAAAGACTGCTGGTCACCGCCTTTTTCATTGTAACGCGCTAGTATGCCCTAATATGCTCTAGGATGCTCTAAGGCCAAAATCGTAGGCAGTGTTTCAGGTGAGAACCAAATCTATCAAAATATTTTTAATTTATAAATTTAATGGATTTTAAAGCCAGAAAATTTCGATTGATTTTGCTGGTGCATTAAAAACAGCAAACATTTGCTGTTTATTTGGCTAGTTAGATTAATTATTTTTCTTTAGTTTTAATTTTCTTATACCAGGGCACAGAAAGTTTGTTTTTAGACTTCCAGATTCATTTAGTAATAAGTTATATATTTCTATTCTAAACAACTTACATTTGCAAACAGATTGTTGGGAAGAATACTGAAGAGAGAATTCCAAATCCACATCTGAGAGATGGAAATGGTCTCATTCAAAGAATTGAGTGCCCTGAACACAGCAGGCATGCTCTGCTGTGTGCACCCAATCCAGATTCCATTGTTTTGGGTATCTTGAGAGGGGAAAATGTGGTCTTGAACGCCGAATGCTTCAAATCCGTGGGGCAAGCAGCGACAAGCAGGCTGCAATTTGGTTTTGATTGAACAAAAATGATTTTATAAAAAACATTAAAATCAACCTCAGCTCCTGGCTCTGTTGTAGCCTTCTGAAAGGATTCTTCTATTTTTGCACATGGATCGACTAGGGTGGAATTGTTATGCTGAGCTGTGGAAGAGCACCTCAGCAGCAAGAAAGAAATAACAAAGGAAATGTTGATTAAAAAGCGCGACATCTTCATGTCATAGTTCAGTGGAAAAAAAGTGTATTTATATCGTAGATTTGTCGTTAGCAAGCCAATTAGTGATTTTCCTAAATCTTTATACTTTTTTATTGTCAATAGCTCCTTTGAATTACTGCATAATGACACAAAAAAAAATTGAAAAACACAAAACACAAAATTTTTTAAAGTTACATAGAATCAAATTCTTGGTGGTTCTTAACACCCCCTGAGAACCTGTGGCTACGAGATATACCGGTAGGGCCAATGTCCTACATCATTATTTGATAAGGTGCAAAGATAAAAAAAATTCACATGAGGGCCTATAGATCGCGTTTCTGCTCCAAAATGATCAAAGAGTATGTATTCTCTAAGCCAAAAGAGGCAAAACGCGAGCCAAAAAACTCGAGTAACTTTTTTTGGGCAGAAAGGGATGTTAAGTTTCTGCCAAATGATGGTCTAGGACATTGGCCCTACCGGAATATCTCGTCGCCACATGTTCCCGTGTTAAAGATTAACAAAATTACGAGGGTACTGTCAAAATCATAGAGTGATAAGAAAAGTGATTGTTATGCTCAGTTTGAGTATTTTTTTGTCATTTTTGAGGGAGGGAGTGGGGAATGTCAGTTATTAGAGGTTTTTCGGCACTGATTACAGGACGAAATGGCAAAGTTGACGTCAAAACCCCGAAACGGACGAAATCTGCAAGTATAAGAATTAAAACATTCCTTGCAGCAAAAAGTTAAGGAACGCACACCAGTCGGCCCATCACCAATCGTTTCTTGACTGATTTCCAAAGCGAGCAATGAGGAAGTCCCGATAGAACACAATCAGCCAAATATTGCGTAACCAGCTGCACTGAGCAGTTCTCCTCTTGTGAGATCGCTGCCTGAAAATTTAATAACTTCGGATGCCACGCAATTTTTTTTAATTCGACATGTTTTAGACTGAAAATTCAAATGGAAACATGCGTGGGTGATGCAAACATTGAACTGTTTCAATTCAAAAATAAGAATGAATTCAAACGTGTACAAACTTGGCGTTCTGTTAAGACGTTTCGTCCATAAATGAATTTATGGACGAAACGCCCCTATGCCCACATTAAGTGAGCCCCAAAGTATAGTGGCGGTGGAGGTGGTATTGACGCAGTCTCTGAATGAGCTCCCTTCAGAGTAGAAGTTTCATTCATGGGCGGAATATTTTGACAGTCGAGTTAAAATCACAGTAGGAACAAATTCTTTTTTTTTCAACTTGTTTGAAGCTATTTTTCTATTTCTAATGATTTCAGGTGTTTGTTTACCAATTTTTTTTAGTAAAAGCAATAGCAGAGTCAAGTAACTAACCTAACAAGCAACCGGTATTATTTTTTTGAGAAAAACTTACTTTTTTGTGCCAAATTCACCCATTTTGTACCACATTCTTTTTTGTCTTGTTTTGTTTTTAAATTTCTGATCTTTTTTCCCAAGTGATAACACCATTATGTGGCTCTACTATTCTTATTTCCGGCGAACTATTATATTTGTGCAGGATGTCCGACAAATGGAAAAAAAAGTAAATGTTTGAAACAAGTCAAAAAGTAACATTGTGTATACTCTTACTTTTTCGTTTTAACTTTTTTACAAATGTTGTTTGTAATATTACCTGTTTAGAAACTGTAATCGCAGGACTACAATGTGGTGTCATCACTTGGAAAAAAAGATCAGAAAGGTTAAGAGTACAAGACAAAAAAATAATTTGGTACAGAAAGGGTGAATTTGGCATGAAAAAGTAAATTTTACTCGGAAAAGTATTGCATTACAATAATACCGGTTGCTTGTTAAGTTAGTTACTTGACTCTGCTTTTGCTTTTACTAAAAAAATTGGTAAAAAAACACCTAAAATCATTAGAAATAGAAAAATAGCTTCAAACAAGTTGAAAAAAAGGAATTTGTTCCTACTGTGATTTTAACTCGACTGTCAAAATATTCCACCCATGAATGAATCGTCCCCTTTAAATTTTTGGCGCTACCGGAGTATACCCCCCAAGTATACCCAAGTTGTCGACATGTCGTGTCGACAACCCTAGTTAGAGATGCGCGCACTCACTTGCCTTAGACATAATTCCGAGTTAGACTCTTGATCAAAAATGCATTTAGAGGCTCTTTTTGCCCAGCTCCAGTGACCAAAACATGGTAAAACAGCCAAATGGTCGAAATTTCAAAATGCCCAAAACTCAATTTTTTATTGACCAGAACACAAAAATAATGTCTTTTTTGAACTTCTGAGGTGATTTTAGGTTGATATAGGGTGTTTGGAAACACTTTGAAAAAAATTTCATTTGGGGGGTATACTCCTTTTTTAATTAGAAATTGTACAAAACAATGTTAGAGTATGCCGGTTCACCGTTGGATAGTTCTTCGAAAATACTCTCCCAAAAGTTCATACAAAGAAGTTTTTTTTTCGGCCGCTCATTTTTATCCAAAAAGACAGAACAAGACTTGCTGTTTGATAAAGTGAAGAGAACTTTTTTTAGTCATACTTTTTTATAGACCAGCGAATTCAAGCATATACTTGCAGATTTTATATAGCGGATGTTCTGGGTCCTGCCCATAAAAAGGCATAGGATAAAACCATAGGAACGGGCCAAGCAAAAATCGTGTTTTTTGATATTTTATATCAAAAATCTTATGAAATTCTGAGACCTTCTGCTTTTACAGCACTTCGAATCTGCAAAATTATTTCGTTACGACCCATATCATACCAAAGGCAAAATTTCCAAAAACTTTTAATCCTTTTTCTGTAATTTGCGTCCTGATAAAACCTAATTTTAGCATATACTAATAGATGTTTTTAAGACAGATGAAGCAGCAGAGCGGAAGATAAGACATTTCAAATTTAATCGTCCCAATAGGATTGGTCGCAATTTTAAATATCGAAATCTTTCGCTAACGAGCAGCAGATAACCTCAAAAATATTTGGCAATTGTTCTCTCTCACCAATTATCGTCTCCAAAATACACCAAAAACTTTAAAACACATTATTAAAAGCAAAAATTTAAAAATGAGTAAAATATGGCACATGGAGCACAAGCAAAAGTTGAATCCTGCAGATTGGGAGGAAAAAAGGCTCCTAGTTCTCTCCTGCTTTGTGGTACTGACTGCTGCAGCAAAGTAACCACCGCTGGTTTTTCGTACCAGGCACGGGGGGCAAAGGAAGATCCAGTCGCGACTGGCTGTTCTCCCCCACTCTCTTTCTTTGCTTTTGCTACTCTCTCTGCTAGTGGTGCAGCAGTGTTTAGAGGCCATTTGCAGAGGCAGACACATCAAGTCCCTCTTTTCACTCTGCAATTACTTTGCACTGGACACTGCCCCTACTTCCAACCTTTGCCGGATAGAGGAGGACAAATGACAAGGAGATTTTATTCCACTTTTGGAAAGATGTTTTCTATGATGATGAAATAGGGGAACACAAATTAAAAGGTGGATGACCATATTGGATTGAAAGTAATAAAAGGTAGAAATAAAGAGAAGACACAAAAAAATTCAAGTCAGGCTAGAAACAATACGGTTTCCAACAAATATTGATTCAAAAATTTATACTAAAATTTTTTATGGAACTAGTAGGCACCAATCCTAACCTTAACTTTTGGAGATTCCAAAGAAGCACCCCTCCAAAAGCACCTCAAATGGACACAGGACACCTACAAGTTTTTTTTTAATTTGCGCTTTTTAACACAATTTCAATCATCAGGTCAAATGCCCTTGGAAATCAGGCTTACACAAAAACCTTAAAAGACACAATCTGCAATAATGGACCACTTCTCGAGAAGAGTTGGCCATGTCAAAAAAATCAAAATTAATTTTATTTCTATCTTGTAGCCTCAACTCTGGGGAGCTGAAAAACTGTACTATGCAATGAAATTTAGAATGGCCAACGCGGAAGAAGAGGGTCGAAAATGGGTTTCTTTCTCAACTTAACGATTTTCCAAAATCACAACTTTTCAAACTTTAGCCCATTTTTCTTTAAAAAAATTCAACAATTTGAAAAACCCTTATGCACATTAAAAAGCGGAGTTAATGAGGAGTAAAATGAGCTATTATGAGTGTGCGGTTAATCACAAAAACTTGGATCTAGAGGCATTTCAAGTTGAGGAGTGGAAAAAGTGGCACCTGACAACCGACCACCTTCAAACGGTTATTGCTCGGCTTTATTAACCTCATTTTAAAAAGAGTATATTTTTTCAGCTCCCCAGAGTTCAGGCTACAAGATAGAAATAAAATCAATTTCGATTTTTTTGACATGGCCAACTCTTCTCGAGAAGTGGTCCATTCTTGCAGATTGTGTCTTTTAAGGTTTTTGTGTAAGCCTGATTTCCAAGAGCATTTGACCTGATGATTGAAATTGTGTTAAAAAGCGCAGATTAAAAAAAACTTGTACGTGTCCTGTGTTCATTTGAGGTGCTTTTGGAGGGGTGCTTCTGTCATGGCCAGGCACTGTTCCAGTCTTACAGATTGTGTCTTTTAAGAAGATAATTATTTGCCGAGACATGACCAAAGGTTGAGCCCCGCCATAGTGACCATCTATCGAGAGAATTTGGTTTGTCACAAACAGATTTTTTGCGAAGGACCCCCGCCATAGCGGTAACTTTGGCTATTACGCACTGGCCGTAAATGGCTCCAAAATCATGTTTTTTTTTCAACGTTTTAAGACCTGAAACGTTGAAAAAAAGATGTTTTTAGGGCGCGGCCGACACTTTTTGAAAAAAAATTTTTGACCAAAATTTAACTTTTTGCCTTGTGGGACCAAGGTAAACCACCTGGAGTGGGTACCTAAACACACTAAAAATATGGAATTTAAACATAGTTTTGAATACTGGGGCCTACCGCGTAAAGAAACTCTGGTATGTATGCTTTTTTCATGCATCCAGAGTCACTTTCGAGTGATTTGCGTCTAAGATATGTGGGTGTGCGCATCTCAACCCAAGCCACCAAGCCCCCTGCGCCCCCTTCGGGTGAGTGACACACATGAAAAAGGGGATTAGAAATTTTCCAAAATTTTAGGATTAGGGACTCTAATCAGGAAAAACGGGTATCTGACAGGATTCATAAAAAAAATTAAAAACACCAAAGCAAGTTCACATTTCATTATTTTATTCATTGAAATGCTGGATTCATAGAACAATAAACGATGAGAAAACTATATTTCTTTATTCATCAACATCTAAAGCTCCTCCTTCTCATGCTTTCCGATTTTTTCCTGTTTCGTGCCTGAAGCAAGTTCAATGAAAATTGCAAGCAAAGAATGAATTCACCATCGCCAGCTATCCCACTAATCTGAGTTGTTATGTTTCCACTCTTTGAAAACTCTTTCTCCATCGCAGGAATTCACGGTTTTACGATCCCGAGTCATAGCATGGATTCTGTAAAGAAAATAATCGCTAATTTGTTAACTTAAAAACAAAAATGATGAATAATATCGGACACTTTCCAACAAAAGCGAACACTTTTCAACAAAAGCGGACACTTTACAATAATAGCGGACACTTTTCAGCTTTTTAATGCAGAATTCAAAAAAGCGGACACTTTCCAGCCAGAAGCGGACATTTTTAATTCTCTTCCATTTACATAAGGCCGGCCTAAATTCTTTAAAAATATCTTTAATAATATGTTAAAAATGTATTTTAATGACCCTGACAATCTGCCGGCCGTCCTAAACTTTTTTACTGTCAACCGTCCCGTCCACCATATGCATAATTTTTCTTGCATCACGTCTGCCTTTTTACTTCAAAAAGGGTAAATTTGATGCAAAAGAGAGGATTTTTCTTTTTTGCATTTATCAGGCGCGAAATTTAAACGTAATTTTTAGGCGATTTTTTAGTAATAAGAAGGATTTTATGCAATTTACGGTTATAATTTTATTGTGGTTATCAAAAGTATATTTTCGTAAGGTCAGTTAAAAGGGGCGGGGTGTGGGGTATGGCTGCACACATCGAGATGCGAATATATTGAACTCTCAGGTTCTAATCCCCCTGGGTGCACACCTTATTTTTTCAATCCATTTTTAATGAGTTATGTCACTTCGGGGGCCAAAAAGTATCGAGCAGTCGATTTCAATCATTTCCAGCACTGCTTTGCTGTCAGAAATTGCCTTAAGTTTTGGAATTTTATACCATCAAATGACCATCAAAATAAAGGAAACCAGCCATCAGAAAATTGGGTAGCTTGAGAAGGTTTTTACCTAGCAATAAAAAAGTATTTTTGAAGGGCATGATGGCACGGTATTCGGACATGTTTCAACGATTTTTAAGTTTAGCTACAACTTTATGGTAAACTCTGTATGATAGTTCAAATGAAAACCTACAATCAGAGCTGCACATTAGTATGTACAAACATGTGAACTTGTAAAAAAAATTACTAGGCTTTATCAAAAGTATTTGGGTTTCTACAAACCGCAATCAACTGAAATCAAATTGTACAAGCCAACACAACTTTGATAAAATAAATTTAACCTTTTTTCAAATGCACATGTTTCTATATACCACTGGGTAGCTACGATTCTGGGCTTTCGTTTGGGCTATTATACAGAGAAAAATACGATATAATCAGGACCCTGAGTACTAGAGTAAAAATTAAAAAAAAGCTCGAAAATGTACAGTTCCGTGTTATCCTGCCCCAGTTCAAGACAAGGGCGCCTATCACCGCATCGGCATTCCCAGTTTATGTTTTTTTGCACTGGATGAACTCATGTCCAACAGTTAGATGCCTTGCAAGCATCTACAAAAAAGGCATTGACAAACAAGAGTGGAATACATACTAATCAAAGCTGCGAGAAAACCCAAAAATGATGAACTTTCGGATAAAACGAAGGTTTAAGTTAGGTCTTGACTTGTAAGTAAGCTCCAGTAGCTTGTGAAACCCTGTGCTGATGGTTCAGTTTTTCACTCCTAGAAATTAACACAATTGATCATAAAACAAATTGATTATAACACAAATTGATTTTAATACAAATGACTATTTAAGAAATTGTTTTCAGAGAAAATAAAGTTGACATAATTTGTTATGACACTCGCGTCTACTGTGCCGAACCCTGAAACCTGGGGTGGTTATTACTCGGATAGGTTGATATTTACCAAAATGGCCCTGAAATT
Source organism: Ditylenchus weischeri (assembly GCA_029231635.1). NCBI lineage: Eukaryota > Metazoa > Nematoda > Chromadorea > Rhabditida > Anguinidae > Ditylenchus > Ditylenchus weischeri. The sequence goes on along the minus strand of JAMRYI010000583.1, from coordinate 79,664 downwards.
TTTTAGTCAAAATAAAAAAAACATGTTTATCTAGCCTTAAATCATATGGGGAATTTGCTTTAACAGGTTCGAAAAAGCGATTTTGCCTAACCCGAACCTCGAAAACTGAGGTAGGTTTGCCCTGGTCAGATGGATATCCACCTGGATAGCCTAAAAAATAAAAATTTAGTCTAAATAAAAAACAAAATGTTTTTTTCTAATGTTTTTTCTGGGTCACTAATTGGGTTTGTTAGGACCAAAACTGCAATTTGACCTATTCCAGCCCTAAACCTGGGGTAAAGGTCTCCTGGTCAGATATATATATATCCACCTTGATGCTTGAAAAGTAAAAGTTTCTTAATAAAAAACAAGCTTTTTTCCAATTTCAAATCGTGTGGAGAATTTGGTTTGTTATGACCAAAATGTATTTTTGACCATTCAAAATGTCAATACCCTGGGTAGGTACTCGCTCCGAGGTAGTCGACCTCAAAATTGAAGGAAACTAAATTGGCAAACAAACAGTTTTTCATGCCTAAAACGATGCTCCGAGTATATAAGAAAAGATTAAAAATTGGTTTTCTGTCGCCAAATTTTCAGGTTGTACTTAAGTTGTCCAGCTGGACGTCCACCTGGAAGAAGGGGCAATTACCTTAGTTTCTCAGGTGTTGACACGTTGAAACCAAACTCTTTCAGAAAAAATTCCATAAAATTTAGGGTCGACCACCTTGGAGTGCGTACCTACCCAGGTACTAGTTGGGTATTAAGATTCGGGATAGTCGAAACAGCATTTTGGTCTTAACTAACCATTTTCAGCACACGATTTTGGGGTTGAATGGTATAGTTTCCTCAACATTTGGTGGTGCTAACTGACTTGTGGACCAATTGAGTGGGCCAATTGACCGTGGGCCAATTGACTGTGGACAAGATGGTATGCTCAGAAGGTGGGTGATTATACCAGCAGGATCGGTAGGTACCCAAGTACGCTGAGTAGGTAGACCAAAAAATGAGTAAGTACCCAAGTAGAAAGGCATCGAAACCAAAGAAATAACTTATTATTTCTGAAACTGTTTGTTGCAAAAACACTTTGTTCAAAAATAATTAATATTAAAATCAATTTGTGTTATAATCAGTTGTGTTCATTTCTAGGAGTGCCGACTCGCCAAGAGCTTGAGGGACATTTTGATATTAAACTTGCGAATAAAATGTGAAAAAATGCGGTAAAAAATAGGGTGTGCACTACGGTGGATTTGAACCTGTGAGTTCAAAATATTCGCATCTCGATGTGTGCCCCCCCCCTCTTTAGTATACCCGGTCGGTTGACCGAAAACCGAGTTTTTCTGCAATAAAACGTAACCGAAAAGCGAATACGACAAACCGAAACAAAGCCAAAAACCGGGCACAGCGAATTTTATGTTTTCTACGACAAAAAATGGGATTAATCATTAAAAATCCTGGCGAGGAGGGGGTTTGTAGCCGGCTAGACTGTTCACCGCCCATCGACCCCCCCCCCTAGGTACGCCTATGCTTGGGTACCATTCAGATGTTTTCCATTCTAATGAAAAATGTTGCACAAATACCAGAAAGACTGGAAAATGTCAGAGGCAGAATAATAATCCGACATAACGACAACCCTCGGGACCGACCCTGGGGTAAGGTATTTTACCCAACTAGCGAACCGAAAATCAAGCTCTTTTAATCAAATAAGCGTAAACACTTATCAACAAATAGAACGGGATAAATTAAGAGAAAATTTAGGAGTTTTCTTTGCTTTTCTCACTTTCTCCACTCTTGAAAAAAGCATTTGAACAAAGTGTCACTGCCATTCATAATGGCAAAACGCTTCAGAATGCTACTGAAACGCCCAAATGGGTACTTTTTCAATAAACATCACACATAACTTTTAGAATGTTTATTAAGATTTTCAAAAAACGGATAGAAAATGTTATAGGTTAGAAAAAAAAGTGCTTAAAAATCAACAAGGAACCAAGGCAACTATTTTTGGGACACTGGCAACACATATACAGCCAAGAAAATGTTTATTTGTTGCCATAAGTGAAAAAAAGGGCCAGTTCCCGAGTTAAACCGGTTTTCGAAAACTGGTATTCTCGAAAACCGGGTTTCTCGAAAACCGGTTTTTATCTATAACAAAATGATGAAAACCAATTTTTGAAAACCGGTTTTCGGAAAACCGTTTTTGCTCATAACCAGTTTTCGCCAAAACCCGTTTTCGCCGAGCTCGAGAACAGGCCCCAGATATGTGATGTCAACCGAAGCAATATCTCCGAATGAATTCGGAAACATTTGTGTAAATCATGAAGCTTTGAAAGCTTTTAGTGCATAAAAATAAGAAAAAAATGGGGAAAGTGGCGATATGTCGTTCTATCTAGGGTAATTTTCTTTGTCGGGGATGGGTGACGGGTGTCGTTATATTGGGAGTGTCGTTATATTGAAACTCGACTGTATTCACTTTTCATTTTTATAATATAGATTCTAATGATTCTAGTGATCAAGCCATCTTTTCAAGAATGCCTCGAGCTGCCAAGTCTAACGAAGTTTTGAACGAAAAATGGGCTTTGATACCGGATTTTCTTAAGACCAAAGGGATATTCAACCAGCATGTGGCCTCTTTCAACTATTTTGTCGATCGTGAAATTCAAAATATTCTCAGAGCTAATAACAGAGTAACTAGTGACGTTGATACCGATTTTTTTCTCAGGCAAGCTAGTTTTTCTTACTTCATCTACATGGTAAGCTTAAATTCTTTGCAGGTACGAAAATATCACAGTGGGAATGCCGTCGAGTGAAGAAGGTTAGCGTTAGAACTGGTTTCTCAACAAACTAATCGACTGTTTTTTTCAGGATTCAATGTTATTAACGACAAGATAACTCCACATGAGTGGTTAGTGTTTTGAAAGCAGTACCTGTCATATACTTCTTTAAGTTTAGCCGCCTTCGGGACAAGACCTATTGTGCACCAATCTACGTGGATATAGTCTACACAAGGGGAAAACAAAGGGTGGAAAGGAATGGAATAATTATAGGTCGTATGCCGATAATGTTGCGATCCTCTCGTTGCATTCTCTCCAAGCTCACGACGCAGGAACAACTCGTTTGTTTTTTTGACTGACTACCTTTTACTCCTATACATAAAATTATATTTAGGCTCATGTCAATGAATGGTGTTTTTTATTCTTGCAACTAAAAATTTTTTACCAAAACAGTTCCATTTCAGTCCATATGATCCAGGTGGTTACTTTGTCGTGAAAGGGTCTGAGAAGGTAGTTCTGATGCAAGAACAGCTGTCGAAGAACCGAATTATGATCAGTCGCAATATTAAGAAGGAGCTCTACTGCGAAGTTCTCAGTGTGACAGACCGAAAGAGCAAAACTCATATTATTGCTAAGAAGCGAAAATACTACATCAAACATAATCAGCTAGCTGAGGACGTTCCGGTAGCCGTCATCTTTAAGGTGAAATTTCAGCAAGTAGAGCTTTTTTAAACTTTTATACTGTAGGCTATGGGTTTTGAATCGGATCATGTAGTTGCATCGTCAGTTGGACACGAAGAAGATTTTGTAGCTGCTATTGGACCGTCTTTGGACGAGTGTGTGAATGACTTGAACATTCTCACAAAGACTGATGCCTTGAAATACCTGTCTTCCAAGGTTATTTTTGTCTAATTTAAGAACACCTACTTGTGTGAAAACAGACTATGCAGTAAGTTTTTTTGACCCACCAAGCTTTCTATGCATGTTAACCAAACAGTTTTAAATAGAAAAATCAAATAAAAATTTAAAATAAAACCAGCTTGGGGGAGCAACACAAACTGACAAGAATTGTACTCTTAACTGTGTATGGGCTGTGTATCTGAAACAATTTTTAATTTGCGATTTCGCTTCATGCGATTTTTAAATAAATTCTCATTTAGATTAAGCTGCGTACCTTTGGAATGGGTGGAGGAGGAGCCAATTCAGCTAATTTCCAATCTCTTCGTGAGCATGATGCAATTGATTTTTTGCGAAACTCAATGATTTGTCATGTTGATGCCCCTAACGGTAATATGAAGATGAAAGCAATCTATTTGGGACTAATGATCAGGAGGTTTTTCTATTTAGTTTGCAATTTTTTAACTTGAATAACGTCTTTTTGATTAAGGTTGATCCAAGCGGAACTGGGTATATGTGATTCTGATGATCGTGATTTCTATGGCAACAAGCGTATCGAACTGGCTGGATCATTGCTCTCCTTACTATTTGAAGATTTGTTCAAGAGGTTTGTTTTTTAAGTCAATCAGTTATCCTTCTGCTTTTTTCAATTTTCATAATCGTACAATTTTAGGTTCAACATGGAGCTTAAACGTACTGCTGATATTAACTTGGTGAAAACTCATGCTGGAGGACCTTTTGATATAGTCAAACACATGCGCGAGGTGATCTGGGTTTTTAATCTTTTTTAATTGAGCTTGTTTTTAGGATACGATCACAAACGGTTTAATCAACGCCCTTAGTACCGGAAACTGGACTATTAAGCGTTTCAAGATGGAAAGACATGGAGTTACTCAGGGTTAATTATACTCTCTATCTTAAAATAATTAATGTTATTGTTGAAATTTAGTTCTGTCGAGATTGTCCTACATTAGTGCACTGGGAATGATGACCAGGATTAATTCTACCTTTGAAAAGACTCGAAAAGTATCTGGTCCAAGATCTCTTCAGCCTTCGCAAGTACTTTAATGATTAAATCGGCACATTTTATCACATTAAATTTTCTAACTTTTTCAGTGGGGAATTATTTGCCCAGCTGACACACCTGAGGGGGAGTCCTGTGGTTTGGTCAAGAATTTGGCTCTCATCTCACATATTACAACAGATAGTGAAGAGCAGGTGAGACTGTTTTGCTTTTTACGATAAAGAAGTTTTCCATTTTAGCCTATAAAAAATTTGTTGTATAATGCTGGAGTAGAAGACGTGAGACCATTGAAATTCAGCGTCATCCACAATGAGTATGGGTTTTTTTTCGTATAAGTCTTTCTATTTGCTTTTAGGGAGTATGTGACCGTTTTTCTCAATGGTGCTTTGGTTGGTATCACAAGCGACTCTGCTAGAATTATAAAAACTATTCGATTTTGGAGAAGACAAGGACATTTAGATAGTGGGTTTCATTCTTAAAAATGGCTTTTTGTCCTTTTCATGGTGTATCAAATAGGGTTTGCGTACCTACCTACCTAACAATCGCACCCCAAAAAAAGGGGGGGAAGTATCAAAATTACAAAAATAATTCAAAAAATTTATGGCCGTTTATAGGTGTTAGTTTTGATGCACAAAATTATGATACCTTTGTAATTCCATTTTACATGGATGCTAACGTTTCCACATATTTCAGATTTTATCTCTGTTTCTCTAAATAGCTCAACACGATCCGTGTGCGTTGCATCCGATGGTGGAAGGCTCTGCAGACCATACATTATAGTAGAAGACTCTATTGTTGCACTGAAACAGTCACATATTGAGGTGTGCCTGTTCGTCTGTGTGGTCTGTTAATTTTAAGACAATTTTAGGATGTGAAAGCGGGTAAATTAGCTTTCGATGATCTTGTGGGGATGGGATGTATTGAGTATTTGGATGTAAATGAAATGAATAATTGTTCAATCGCTGTCTACGAGAATGAAATTAAGAAGCATACTACCCATCTGGAGGTACTCAAGCTTATTTTTTTACCTTCACATGAGTGCTTGAATTTTAGATCGAGCCGTTTACGTTGCTTGGAGTCTGCGCTGCTCTTGTTCCTTATCCTAATCACGTACTTCTTGATTCAGAAAGATTTCCTTTATTTTACTTTCATTACTACATTTTAGAACCAATCTCCAAGAAATACCTATCAATGCGCTATGGGTAAACAGGCTATGGGAACCATTGCCTACAATCAGCAAAAAAGGTTGGCCTTTTTTACACGAAAAAATAAATAAATTTTAGCTGTTCTTTTAAGAATCGATTCGCTAATGTATCTCCTCGTTTATCCGCAAAAGCCTCTAGTTAGATCAAAAGTAAGGCCTTAATTTTAACTTTTATCAAATTTTAATTTTCGGTATATTAAGGCCCTTGAGTTTTGTAATTTTGAGAAACTGCCTGCTGGTCAGAATGCCACAGTAGCAGTGATGTCTTTCAGTGGTTACGACATAGAGGACGCCATGGTACTAAATAAGGCTTCTCTGGATAGAGGTTTGCTGTTTTAAAAGGGTCATAGAATGTATTTCATATGTTTTAGGATTTGGACGCTGTTTGGTGTATCGGTTTGCAAAGGGTACTGCTAGGAAGTCTTTAAATCAAACAATTGATCAGAATGTTCTCAGGGGTAAATTCATAAAATTCCTCTTACCACCTTTCTTTTAAATTTTTAGGTCCGACTCTTGACCCGAATACGCGCAAACCAATATTGAAACATGGGGTCTTGGATGCCGAAGGAATAGTGTTTGCAGGTGCAAAGCTCAAGCCGAGACAAGTAATTTAGATAATTTAAAGTTTTGCTGAACTGCTTATTTAAGGTTCTAATAAATCGTTATATGCCTACCGTTCAAAATGATCAATCAGGTACACCAGATCCATCAACTGCTGAATACAAAGTTCTTTCTAAGATTATGCGTGTAAGTTATGTTTACATTATGTTTAGGATGTTTCCATTCCGTACAAGGGTGCCATGAATGCCGTAGCAGAACGAGTATTGCTTACTTGCAATGAGGAAGACGCTTATTTGATCAAAGTCTTGATAGCTCAATGCAGGTCTGCACACGTTTTTTCAGATTTTTCGTGTTTCAATTATTAATCTTTAGAAGACCAGAGCTTGGAGACAAATTTAGCAGTAGACATGGCCAAAAGGGTGTGTGCGGTCTAATTGCTCCCCAAGAAGATTTACCCTTCGACCAGTTTGGTGTCTGCCCTGACTTAGTAATGAACCCTCATGGATACCCCAGTCGAATGACAGTTGGAAAATTGATGGAGCTGCTTAGCGGGAAGAACGCGTTGATGACAGGAAGACTTCACTTCGGGACAGCATTTGCTGGAGACAAGGTAGCGTAATGAATAGACTGAAACTTTTTAAATATTCTCTTTTAGGTAGATCAAGTGAGTCAACAACTGGCTTCGTTTGGGTACAATTATCTAGGAAAGGAAATGGTAAGTCATCAAAAAGATATTGGCTTGCTAATTTTTACAATTTGGTAGCTTACTTCTGGTATCACGGGCGAAGCTATAAATGCGTACATTTATTTCGGTCCTATTTATTATCAAAAATTGAAGCATATGGTAATAGACAAGATGCATGCAAGAGCGAGAGGGCAGCGGTGTGTTTTTTATAACAATTATCTGAGGAAGTGTCTTAATATATTTTATTTTTAGGGCAAGTTTAACTAGACAGCCGACGGAAGGAAGGGCAAGAGATGGTGGTCTTCGTTTGGGAGAAATGGAAAGAGACTGTCTCATCGCCTATGGTGCATCAATGCTCCTTATGGAAAGGTAACCGTAATCAATTAAAGCTATTCAATGAAAACTAGTTGAACGCATTAAGGTTAATGGTGTCTTCTGATCAGTTCCAAGTCGACGTCTGCTTGAAATGTGGTCTTATCGGTTACACGGGGGTGGTGTCAATATTGCAAGAGTGGAAAAGAATTAGCAAGGATAAAAATTCCGTATGCGTGCAAGTTGTTGTTCCAGGAACTCCAATCAATGAATATAGTGCCAAAAATTTCCACGGAAAAATACACAGATCAGGATTGACTTCTTCACTTATTGTTGTTATGTTTTTCTTGTGATGTTGTCTGTTATGAATGAATGTTATCGGTTTAAATGACCGTTCTTTTTAACCTCGAGTTAACGACACTCAGGGGACCGGCAAAAAAGTGTCGCTAAATAGAGGGTCGTTAAATCGAGGGTCCTTAAGTCAAAGATCAAATTAATTGTCGTTAAATCGAGTTTTTTCATAAATATTATAGTCAATCACCAACAAATTAAGAATTTATTCAAACACACAACCAAATCAGTGAAGGCAGTCAATACTCAATACACTTTTTTTGATTAGCTTTAGGGTATTGTTATAGTAAAATGTTCTAACACTGGAATAGTCGCTATAGTCAGTGTCGGTTAACCAATGACCTTATCAATGTATATCGAGCTCTTTTTTCCAAGGCCAGAGAATTATCAATTAAATTGAACAATTTATTAAGGATTTTTGAAGGCAGTTAAATTATCAAGCATGTTAGAAGACATCATCAACCAATATCGAAAAAGTTTTTAAAAAAGTTTTCGGCTTCAAATTTCTCAAACGTTCTTCATTCAACATATGATTAAATTTGTCACATTTCTTTCAGTTTTTAGATGTTGGAGTTCGAAATTCTTTTTGCTTTTTAAGTTCTAGTGGAAGTCACCCTTTACTATATCACAGGTTCGAATCCTTGTGTTACCATGCATTGTTTTTTTACGTAGATGATCCACATAGGTCCTCGGCGCCTACGAATAGCCACATCTGTGGCAACAACATCTTCTAGTCATATCATACTAAAAGCGATGGTGACAAAATTTCAAATATAAGCTTTTTTTTAGTTGATTCGAGGAAAATGTTTATTTTCCATCTTTCCATCTTTACAAATATCTATGCCTTCTCCTAGACCTATTTTCCCCCAACTGATGAAGATATTGCTAGGTCTGGGGGTGACGGCTTCATATGACCACTCACTGGCGTGTTATGTTTTGATTGATCAATTTACCTTATTTCTGGATACGTTAAAAACATCGATTTAGATCGAAAATGAGCGCACTTGGGGCTGCACTTGCGCTAATCTAAATGGCCCAACTACTTAAGGTCACCATAAACACTTAAAACCACTTAGGGCTTTTCCATACTACACTGGAAACCTCAAGTTGCTTGACAACACTTCAAACACCTCCGGTGCCCTAGTGGTGATGCCCGGCAAGCGTAGGTGAACCCTACAGTGTGTCGGTTAAAGAGACTGCTACAGAGTGCAATCAAAAGACTCGGAACTTCGTCGCATCGATGGTCCACGCTGCTATTTTTCTATCTTTCTTGACTTCTTTTTTAGGATACGACAACGAATGCAACAAAGGGTAGCCTGAAACATGTTACTAATAAGCATAGAATTATTTAATTTCGGTTCCATATCTTTTTAATCTACACAAAAATACATGCCATAATTACAGCGAAAATTGGATAATCAGCCTCCGCCTCCTCGGAAGGAGGCTAGGAGGGATGCTGATTTTTTAAATTTTAAGGGAGGGAGGCTGAAAATCCAAAAGGAGGCGGAGGCCACCGTAGTATCTTTTTAACCTCCCTTCAGCCTCCTTTATTACTTAAAATGGCGCGCTTTCGGAAAATTGTTTGTTAAACTTCAGATAAATCCTCTTTTCTGGCCTAACGCTGTCAACAAAAGTCTACACAAGTGCAATTCTGGGCCGAAGTTGGTGAAGAGGAATGTGCCACTTTCATTCAATCAAGCATTCATTAATCTCCGTTAATATTGGTCACTCTTTTTTTGTCGGTTGTTGATGGTTCGCTCGAATAAAGATATTATACAAAAGAGGACTATAGTGGACTGAACTGGGCTAAAGGAGGCTAGTGGAGGCTAGTGGAGGCTAGTGGAGGCTAGTGGAGGCTAGTGGAGGCTAGTGGAGGCTAGTGGAGGCTAGTGGAGGCTAGTGGAGGCTAGTGGAGGCTAGTGGAGGCTAGTGAGGCTAGTGGAGGCTAGTGGAGGCTAAAGGAGGCTAATGGAGGCTAAAAAAGGCGAATGAAGGCTAAAAAAGGCTAAAGAAGGTTATTTTAGCCTCCTTTTTGGAGGCTAAAAGGGGGCTGAAAAGAGGATTGAGGCGGATGCCGGAGACATCATTTTTTTGCCGGAGGGAGGCTTGGAGGGAGGCCGAGAACCTCCAAGGAGGCGGAAGTCGGAGGCTAACTTTTTTCGAGTCAAAGGCGGAGGCGGTTTTTGGAGGCTGAAAATGTTCGAACATAACTCTGGAGCACACAATACTAAGCGCATCGAGGGGCTCGCTTCGGTTCGATTACGAGCTTTCAAACAATCACAGGCGATTTGCAATCTCTATTTGCGGGTGCGCAATTTGAATTGTGCGCAATTTGCGGGTGCGCAATTTGAATTGAGATAGCTTCATAGGATTTCCGCATCGATCACAAGGAGGTCCCTCTTCATCTGGAAGTATCAGTTGTAGCTCTTGACACATATTCAACACAGCACGCATTCCGTTGAACTCGGCCAAACAAGTATCGTTTGGATTGATTGCCATTCTAAAAACACTTAAAGGCATAAATGTAAATCAAATAAGGAGTACAAACATATAAAGACAAGAAAATGACGAACCCAAAAAAGCTACCGGGCGTACCATAAGGGTCCCCTGTGGTTTTAGTGAAAATGGTCAAAAAAATTATCGGAAAAAGTGCTTTCCACCACATAAAAACGTGTTTCCTGTACGTTTCAGCGTTTGAAACGTACGAATAACATGGTTTCCGGCCATTTCGGGAGGGTACCAAATACGATAATTATACCTTAAAAAACATAAAAAGCTTTTTATATGCTTGAAGCAATAGTTCATCCTTAAGCGAATGTTTTTATAACCAATCGCGTATGCAGATTATTGGTCTTTCGCGCGTTATTGTTATTATTTTTTTCGACTTAAGTCCGCTCAGTTATTATTCCTGCAGTCCTTTTTCATAACATCAAGCTGCTTTTTTCTTTTTACTGATAATGGAAGAAAGCTCTTTAACTCAACCTAACAATCCTCAGGAAAATCAGGGTGAAAGTTCATCCGAACAGCACAAGAAAAGTGATCCCAATTCAGCTAACGATGAGGGCACGAGGTTGACATCATCATTTTATAGATTTTATTATATTTTACACAACATTTAGATATGAATGTAATATTTGCTTAGAAATGGCCAAAGATGCTGTGGTCAGTATGTGTGGTACGTTTTACAAAACTAAATACCGTATTTTTTCTAATAACTCACCCGGGTGAATTATTATTTTGGATGCCTGAAAATCAAAAAATTTTAAGGTCGATCTCGAGATTTTGGGTGAAATCGAAAATCTAAAAAGTGGAATTAGTAGAGCTCGTGGGAGTTAAGAAAATGCAATAAACAGCTTTGCAAGATATTGACTCTTAGCTGAGATATAGGTCCTCAAAGTTGAGGGGGTTGGGTTATTCGAGGAAATACGGTAATTTAAATTTGTTGCTGTTTAACTATGAGTCTATAGGGCGAATTTTCTATGCATAGATAAAATTTTAAAAATATTCATTAAACTATTTTAGGGCATTTGTTTTGCTGGCCATGTCTCCACCAGGTTAACCACTATAAATTTAACCGAGCTTTGTTAATATTTTTTTAGTGGTTTGATACTCGTCCCAATCGGTAAATAACAGCTATGAAGCCCGTAAAAATATATACTTTTTAGCCAAGTATGTCCAGTATGTAAAGCGTCTATAAGCAAAGAGAAGGTAGACGATTATGATCGCTCCCTTATTTTCAAAACTATTAATTATTAAGGTCATTCCTCTATACGGAAGAGGAGGTAATTATTTTTTGTAGGCTTCGATTTAAATTACAAAACTATAAGCTATAATAATATTCGATATTTTATAGCAAATTAATTATTTTTATTCGATTTAAAATTTAAGGAAAGGAAACTGACCCAAGAGATAAAAAGATACCACCAAGGCCAAGAGGGCAGCGCACTGAAGAATCCTCACAGGTAAAGAATCATAGCTATTCGTTCCGCTGAAAACATTTAAAAAGACGTTTTATTCTAATTTTGCAGCAGAGCCTGTTAACTCATTTTTTGAAATTTTTGTTTTCAAGCCTATAATGTTTTTTCAAGTGTTTTAAGCTACTTTTACACGGGTCGTCACAAGTGCTGCCGTGAAAATTTTGAAAAACTGGCTTTTTTAAAATTTGTTGTCTGAAGTTTTGACATTTTGGGTTTTATCTTAGTTTAGGGTATTTATTATTGATTTCTATATCGCTAATAGACGATTTGTATCTTATTCAACGCAGAATTCGTCGCTCTTTCAGACTGTAGTAATACAGGAAAAAAATTAAAAAGAAATTGGACAGCAAAAAGCTTCCAAAGTCTATGAAAAAATTTTACGAAATTTTTTTTGCGCCTAAAATGTGTTCCACAGCAAAAAATCTGACTTGTGCAAACTTAGGGTTCTTTTCGGTTATCTGTGTCCAGATTTAAATAGTCATATAAATGCGCGAAACAGTTTATTTTCAACAGAATTCAACAGAACAATAATCAACTCTTAACACTACTCTATAAATTTTAAATAGATAGATCGCGAAATTTCATTTATCTGGACATAAAAACATGAAAAGTGAAAAAGATATGTAGAATTAAGATCATTAAAAATCTGGACACAGATAACCGAAAAGTACCAAACTTAGTCCAACACAGCATTAGATAGTCCTATCAATTCTACATTCGATGAAAAAAGTTATAAAAAAACTTATGTCATTGGGAATTCCTGACTAAAAGAAAAAAATCAACTTCCCTAAATTTTTAAAAGCACTTATTGGGAAACTTTTTTTTGCTAAAAACCTACAATTCTGATACCGGATCCGTGTTCAGCATGGTCGGTTTGCGTATAAAAGTGCTCTTGAATTATGAAATTCCCTGTCAAATTTCAAACTCCGCTCGAGACAACAAACATTTAAACGTTCAATATATTTTTTTAATTTTCCTAAAATTTTTATATAGACTTTAGAAGCTTTTTCCTGTCCAAATTTTTTTATTTTTTTATCTTTTAATAGAATCTGAAAGAGCGACGAATTCTGCGTTGAATAAGATACAAATCGTCTATTAGCGATAAAGAAATCAATGATAAATACCCTAAACTAAGATGAAATCCAAAATATCAAAAGTTCAGACTACAAATTAAAAAAAACAGTTTTTCAAAATTTTTTCCGCACCCGTGTCAAAGTTGCTTAAAGCACTTGCAAGAACATTATAGGCAAAATGAAAATTCCAAAAAATTGAGGTAATAGGCTCTGCTGCAAAATTAAAAAAACGTTTTTAAAGTTTGTTACGCTGCTCATGTTACGCGAGAGTATGGGAGGGCCCAGTGGTTTTGACAGAATATTTATTCTAAGATCAAATATCTAAAATCAATATTCAGATATTTATTCTAAAATCTTGAAAATTTTCGGGTTCACTCAAGAAAAGGTTTACTTACATCTGATATCCATCTGTATGGTTTTATAAAACTTTTAAATATATTAGGTTGATCCAAAAGTTCTTGGGCACCTTGAAAAAATTTATTTTCGATTTTTTATTCGCTTCTTTTTCGTCGTTTCATCTCATCTGTTTTTTGGCTGGCAAAGAATACGCAACAGAAGAAGCAATTTTAACAGATCTGCAAGTTTATTTTGATTCGAAACCGATTAGATTCTTTGTTAAAGGTATTGGGAGATCGCCTGAAAGATGGCAAAATGTTGTTGATGTTGAGGGAGATTATTTTGTTGAATAAAGATTTTGGAGAGCTGTTTTGTTGATGTGACTTCGAGTGATATCTCCTCTGAATTAGATCTGCAAACATTGGAATGATAAACATCATGCTAAAATATTAACACGTTAATAAAAAATCGAAAATAAATTTTTTCAAGGTGCCCAAGAACTTTTGGATCAACCTAATATCTTCTATTAATATATCTTTCGTATATCTTCTAATAAGAACCCATGGGCCTTATTTTTCAACCCCTCTATGGCATGGGGCGTTACTAGAGGGTGGGGCCTTATTAGAAGATCCCTTTAAGGCCTTTTTAGGCCTTATTTGAGGTGGGGCCTTATTTTTCAACACCTTTCAGGAGGTGGGTTCTTAATAGAAGATGGGTCCTTATTAGAAGATATACGGTATATATAAAACTAAAATGAAATTTTTATAGGGATTTCCTGGTGGCTTTCATTGGGGTTGGTTAAATAATTATTTTTTACATAGTTCACTTAATTTTTTTAAGGTGGCGGCGAAAATGGTCATGGTGGCGTACAGTTCTCCTTAGGCATTGGTGTGTTTCCAATTTCCTTCTTTGCCTCATTTTTCAACTCTGGGGTCGGAGACAGGCGGCCAGATCCACGTAATGATTTAACCATCCATTATAAAATGTTGTTTTATACATTGCTCTATGAAAATTTAGCGTCGAACGGAAGTCGTCAGCACGCAGAAGAGCAATTTCTCTCTAATGTTTTCCTATGTAAGTTTGGGTTAAACACAGTTAAAATTTCCAGTAATGTAAGCTCCAGTTAATTTTTTGGTGTCTTAACTGTCTATAAAATGTTTTTTTCACTGGTTTTTTTGTGAGACTGAATCAATTAAAATTTACAGATGTTGGCTTGGCTTTTGTCTTCTGGCTCATGTTCTTTTAAAAATCATTTTAAAATCAGCCGAATGAGAAATTAAAACAGAGAATTTAAAAATTTGTAATTAATCATCTATATTTTTTAAAATTATGCTATATGTCCCCCAGTTAGTCTCGTTTAAATCCATATTTCTAAGATAAAGATTTTGGTCATGACCATCCGTGAACACAACTAAACAGAACCATGTAGAATTATTTGCATTATGCAGTGCTTATTGTACAGGGTAAAGAACATATATGTTGTATCGCCATGCTATCCGAGCAATCCTCTATGAAATGCTTATATTTTGCGTGTGGCTCAGTGGTCTGATCAACCCTTTTGCAATGTTACAATATTGGCGCAGTCGCAATGGATCCAAATTTTCTGGGATAGGTACTGCGTGCCCAGGATGATCAAAACCGAGATGCGCGGCAACATCAAATGGATCAGCCATCAGCAGCAACGGTTGAAATGGACTCTTTTCCGACAAACAGCAACAAAGTGGTGGCGGTGGTGAAAATACACAGAAATTTTTGATGAAAAAATTTCTGTGAAAAAATGAAAAATTGAAAATGAAAATTCTGAAGCTGACTATTGAAAAAATTGAAAATGAAAAGTGAAAAATTTCCACTTTTCAAGCAGACTAAGCATTTTTCAATTTTTCATTTTTCATTTTCACTTTTCAAATAGTCTGCTAGGCCCCAGGCTTATCATAAGTATAACCGCTGTTCGGTTTCCAATACAAAATCATATTTGTTAAGCAATTTATGTTGACAAAACAGATTTATTTAGGCAAAGAACAACTTTTCAATAGTCCGTAACAGCTCAAGAACGATTTATAACAGCAAAGATTCTATTTTTCATACTTGCAACCAACGTTTTGAACAGCTCGAAGTCCAGCTCACGCCACCCCTTCAGAATTGCTTTCTTGAGCTCATTTCTTGAGCCCTTCATCCTGGAGGAAGTGAAGGCGATTCCGACCTTTCGCCGCCCACACCATAACGTTTCCACCGGAGAAGTTTTGCTTGGAGAAGTACCGAGGCTCTTTAGCCGTTGAAACCATCTGGACCGTCCAAGTAAAACTTTTTCTCGTCAGAAAAGATAACTAGAACTAGAATGATATTGGAATTTTGCTGTAGAGACTGCTAGATCATCATCTTCGACACATTCAGCTCGAGATCTGCTTTGATTGTGTTGAAACTGCTGCTATAATTTGACGCTCGCTTCCCAATTGGTCGCTCATCTCGCTTGCTAAGCTTTCTCTTGCGCCTCTTTTGCTTCTTCTTCCCATAGCGCTACTGATTAAAGAGAAAATTGCGGACAACACGAGACACCTGACGAGCGATTGCTCTGAACCCCATTTCCTGACTAGCCAACGCGACGATTTGCCCCTTTTCAAACTCAGATAAGTGTGCACCACGCAGCATCATCTGGAAATGATAAAATTAACTCGCTCAACATTTGAAACTTATCTAAAACATCGTGTAGTTAGAACGAAACCGAACTGTGGTTATACTTATGATACTCCAGATTTTGTGATTTCCGAGAAAGTGATCTGAGCGCGCTTTTGAAATAACGATTTTTTTGTTTCAAACAACATTTTTAGCCAAATTACATCACTTCATACCCAAAAATTTTTTGGCTTTTCAAAAATCGCTAAAATATCACAAAATATGGGTGGGGTTATACTTATGATACGGAATGTATGAAATAAGTCTATGGATACAAGCTCTAGTTTGCTCAACTATAATTCAGCAAAATTAAAAAGTATCGCTTATACTTTACGCAATTCATACTTATTTTCATTAAAAACAACCTTACAAAAAGAAAATTTTAGAAATCTCGAAAAATTGGAAAAAATCTCCGTGGGAATGAAACAAAAACTATTTTTTCTTTGACTATTTTGCGTCACAAAGGAGTCAGATTTCTTTTTTTTTAATTGTTTTGATTTGTTTATTATGTTAGTGGTGAATTAATAGAGACACCGATGTGTTTGGCAAGCAACACACAATTTTATATAGTTAATTTTCGTATCGAAAAATATCCGAAGACAGATGTTTTTTGGGCAATACTCACCTATAATAAAAGAAAAGTACGTATAAACTTGAATGGCTAATTTAGCCTATAAAGATGTTTTATGTGTTGTTATAGGCTGTTATTTTTTCAAAAATTCTTTTCAAAGAAGGGGGAAAAGCTACTTAGGTTGAAAAATTCATCATCGGTGGCTCAGCGGATAAGCGTTAGTGTTTTATGACCAGAATAGTACTGTGGTACTGTACTGTACCAGAATAGTACATTGTGATTCGATACTGCGATTCGATACACTTTTAACCTTTTTTGGTTTTTTCTCTAAAAAAATAATCTTTGAGAATAGTTTTGAAGCAAAAGCATATTGGAAAAAAATTCACCATAGGTGAACTTCCAGATTGCCACTTATACATATGGAACGAGTAGGCCAAAATAGTTAATTTCCTTGCTGTCCATGGGATATTCATTCGCTAAAAATATCCATTTATCTTCCTATACCTGCATCTACCTACACAGCCCAAGCATTGGGTAGCACTAACTGGGTACTACTAGCTAGGCACTTCCACTTATGTACAGCAACATAAGCACCACCTGGATACCGTACGAAATACGAAAATACTCCAGAACTGGGGTTCCAACATTATCAAATTGTGTCCAGGACACGTTTCTGAATAAGGAACAATGACTTTTAATTAATTTCAGCGAAATAAAAATTTTAGATTCTGGGGATGGACACCCATTTGGTGGAGGATAATCGGATTGTTTAAATTAAATTTAAACTGAGTACTTAGAGGCGTGGAGTTGAGATGCGCACACATACTTACCTGAGCAAGCCATGCCAGTTTGACAGGAAAAATATGCTCTTCTCACTTTTTTGTAGTTCGAGGAACATCTTTGAGTCCATTCTAACATACGCTGACCTACCCTGCGCCTAAGCCGAAGCCTGACTATGTTGAATTTATATCTTTTTTAGAAGATGTGTATCGAACAGTGTTTTCAAAAGTCAAGGTCAAGGTAAAACTTGACTTTAAAACATCAAGGTCGTTTTTCTCGATTTTTTGTAAGGAAAACGGGTCTGAATTTTTTTCCTTATCCCCTAAAGTCAAGATTTTGCGCAGAACAAAACGTACTTTTCAGAATAACGATATCATTTTTGTACGATGAGATATAGCCTAAAGTCAAAGTAAAATCACCTTGATTTTACCGGGGTCAAGGTCAAGGTAAAATCAAGGTGATTTTACCTTTTCTTTAGGCTATATCTCATCGTACAAAAATGATATCGTTATTCTGAAAAGTACGTTTTGTTCAGCGCAAAATCTTGACTTCAGGGAAATAAGGAAAAAAATTCAGACCCGTTTTCCTTACAAAAAATCGAGAAAAACGACCTTGATGTTTTAAAGTCAAGTTTTACCTTGACCTTGAACCTGGCCTTGACTTTTGAAAACACTGGTATCGAATCATCGTTATATCCCAAAATAGTTCGCAGGTTTGACCCCGCATGCGTGCACTTCAGTTATTATGGCTTGTTTGACCAATTCATCCGGGAAATTTGGGTGGCTCATTTCGAATCTGGCGTCAAAAAGTCGAATTACCCCTACATATTCGCCAAACAAGCCAAAATAACTAGCGTACCACCAGGTGGAATCAAACCTGCGCACCATTTTGGTGCCAATCACAAACTCTCACCCACTCTGCTAGCGATGCTCAGTTTTTCAACCTGATTAGCTTACCTCATGCTTTAATTATGTGAAATTTTATGGGACGGCGAATTTTTTTCGAGACCATTTCGCCACAGGTAATGTGCAGATAATTATTTGTGGTTGTTCATATGTATTGGTTCGTTCTGAAAGTAGTAAGACACAATTTAAAATATTTTTTTGGCTACTACTCACTGTTTTCACTTTATCAGGATTTCCACTTTCCTCTACATATTTAGAAAATGAAAGTTGAAAATCACATTCGCCATTGCCTATTGTGTATTTTCGACTTTGGCAGAGAAGCCAGAGCATTTTATGGTGTGTGGGGAATGAGTCAACCAGCGGAGACCCTTTTTTGAAATCTGATTGAAATTCTGAGGCTATGTTTAAATGTCTTCACTTTGGAAGAAAAACCACCAAATGGTCGACCAAAACAATAATTTGTTGAAGTAACTTTCACTAGTGCGACCAGTCTTACATTTATTTTAGCTAAAACAAAATCTAAAGTAATCTCATTTCGATTTGCTCCAAATAAACATCCACTACTTGTTTTAACACAAAAAGCTGAAAAGAAACGATAGGCAATGGCGGCTGTGATGGTCATCTTGGCGCTAGTAATACCCCCTCCCCCCATAAATTTTTCTTTATAAAAATCGCTGTAAGTACCATTGTTTTTAGGCTAAGGGTAGGCAAGCGGGTACTTGTTCGGTTGGGGGCCCTGATATTTTTGACCAAATAATTACAGCCTACAGTTTGTCCAAGTTGAAACTTTTAAGCTCGTCCATTATCTAAGACAATACTCAATAAAATCAAAGTTCGAACTTGTGCTACGAAAAAAAAGTGGCCGTTAGACCACAAGTGAAATTTTGTAAAGGCACGCCCACCCCACCACCGCCCCCCCCCTAACCGAACAAGTGCCGGCGAGCATATGTTAGCCGGGACTAAAAGATGTCTTACGCACTTTTTCCGGGGTCTGGGAATAATATTTGGGAACTTTTTAATATTGTTTCAAAAGGGAAAATTTATAGGGAGGGGGCACTCGCTATTAAGGTATAGCCGAAAGTGGAGTGTCTGAGCTTCGGAATAAAAAAAAAGAAGTCGAAAATCATGAGTGGATAACTAGAAGCAGACGTTAAAAAAATTAGTCTTACAATACTTTTAAGAAATTTAATACCCAAAATATGTTATTTTCATGCCGTGTTATTATATGTGTTGTTCCAACACAAACACCTGTTTGCTAAAACCTTTCCTTGAATCCAAAAATTAAAATTACTATTAGCATGTATGTTTTCATATCAATTCACTTTCACTTTAAAAAATCTGCCGAAAAGATAAAAAAAGAGGACAGCTATAAAAAGGGAAGAACATGAGGGAGGAGCCAACAAGGTCAGAAGCAATCCAGTCAAACTCTTGAGTCAACCCTCTTGACACCCCAACAACGTGTTGCTGCAATCTTTATTTATTCCCGCACTCCTCAAAAAGGGCAGAGCGGCCTAAGTTGCCATTCTGGCCTCTTACCTTTGTTGTTTTTTTTGCAGCTACATGGTCTAGCACTTCATTCATGTTTAGAGGAGGTTCTCTAATTGAACAGGGGACAAGTTAAGTGTTTCACCAACTTAACTTGTCTTGTTCTTAACACCATTTCAACAAGGCTCAAATTTCATGTCGTCTTTTTCTTTGTATTGTTGTTTAAGTCACTGTCCAACCCTCAATTCGTGAAGCTAATATATAAATGAGCCGTGCCGTTACTTAGATTGGGCGCTAGTGAACAATAGGGTTCCAAAAATCAGCTTGGTCCCCCCTGTTGTTTTATTTGCAAAAACAACAGGGGGGACCAAGCTGTTTTTTTATTAAAATTTATTAAATATTATAGGACCAAACTAGTTTCTACGAAAAACAACAGGGGGACCAAGCTGATTTTTGGAACCCTATTCTTCACTATAGCCCTTAGATTGTTGTAGCGGACTTCCGCTTTAAGTCTCACTTGAAACATTCAATTTTTTGGTTCCGAGACTGTAGTACAGTTTGCTTTTTGATATAACGTTGTTCGTGTGTATTTATAAATATAATATTAGGTTGTATAAATACCAAAAGTTTGCGGAAGTTGGTCTGCCATGTTTAATTTTGTCACATTTTTTGTTAATTTCGATTTGGCTTTTTTTTTTCAAGCTAGCTGGATTTTTTATAAAGGGAAAATCCCGTTTACAAAAAAATAATAAAGCCAAAAAAAGTCAACAAGAAATTTTAAAAATGTGCCAAAACACAATATGGGGGACCAAGTCGAACTTCCGAGAACTTTTGGGACAACCTAATAGCTTATTTGAAATTTTATTGGCCAACTTTTAGTATAAGGCCACCCAAAAAGTTTGTTCACGTTTTTTTTCTAAATTTTTGAAAACTTTTGCCGGATCTATTTTTGTCAATATAATTAGAAAAGTCGTGGGGATTCTGATTTTCCCTGTCGTTTTTATAAACGCCAACAGTTTTTCTGAAAAACCAGAGTCTCTCGATATAACGAACCTTTTTTTTGAAATTATCGCATCTTCATATCGAGATCTTTTTTGAAAAACAGCAAAACAGCCGGCAAAATCGGGATCCTTGCGACTTTTCGGACTAGTCCAAAGACAACTGGGAAAAGACTTTAAAATCCGGGGCAAAAAGTGTCGTACCCTAGGCAGAGACAAACTGTTTGGGAGGCCTTATATCAAAAGCCGACTGTATTGTTCAAAACATGGTTTTGTCTTAGCCTTAGGCTTGTGATTTAGAGTCTTATCTATCCAGACCATCTGATAAATTTGGTCTAGAAAAAAGTTATTGCGACTTAAAATATGGGGAGTTTTTCGGGCCATCCTGAACTTTTGTCATTCACAGCAATGGCTTAGGTGTCTGAAGTGTTTAAAAAATTGTCTTTCAATACTTTATTTTGTGAATAAACATTAAGAAAAAGCAAAGCCACAGAGACTAAGTGCATCACCCGTACCATTTACTACAATCACAAGGGACCACAGGCGCCTATCGGCGTCTCTATAGTATTTCGAAATTTCAATGAGGGGCTATGACTTCATTCAAAAAAATAGGTATATCCCCTATTAGAACTCATTTTTTTTGGCTTGTTCTTTTTTTAAAACGAAAGCTGACATTCTGGGGAACACGATGGTATTAGCGACAAAAGTGATTTCACTATCTACGACCCGTTCTGGCCTTCGAAGTAAAAAAGCGTTACCCACCCACCCACACATGCCAAATACTATATAAGATTAGCTCGAGAAAAAGCTAATTTTCAAAAGTTTTTAACTATTCCAAATTTCGGTGAAACTAAAATTTGGTCAATGATTAAAAAGTGGAAATATGTCTTGTGGAAATATATAAGTTTATGCCTAAATTCAACAAGTAGCTGAAAAAGCGACTTAAAACTTGACAAGTAGTATGCAAAATAGCATCAAACAGGATTAGATATGTCAAACAATGTCCGGTCTTGCTCAAATATGTCAGGCGGACACATTTCTAAAATATATCCATATCATTGACTGAAATAATTTCAGCAACCTTATTTGAGTGTTTTGTTTGCTAGCAAAGACCAGTTCTCATTTTTTAATTTTTATATATAAATTCTAAAGCAAATTTGCAAAATCTGGCTTTTTTATATTATGCAGACAGGAAATTTAAACTTGAGCAAAAAAGGCATGGGTGCACTTGCCTTTAGGTGGCATCTTAGCAAACAAGCCATTTTTGGAGTTACATTTTTCTGTTTTTTGCTTCCATATAGTTGGTGCTGCTTCTTTCATTATGAAAATACAGTCGACTGCCTCTACAACGTAAACTCGATATAACGGACTCCTTCTATAACAGACTAAGGGTTTGACTTAAAGCGGCATGCTCGCCGCCGATGGGAAGTTTCACTCACATACCTTAGACATGTTACTGAGCAGGACTCATGATCAAAAATGCATGAAGAAGCTCTTTTGCCCAGTTACAGTGACCAAAACATGTTAGAATGCCTTTTTATGGGTATCCAGGTACAGCAGGGCTCTCAGGTGTACTTTTTAAAAAGATTTGTACTTTTTTGAAACCTCAATTCTTTTTTATTTTTACAACTTTACGTCAAAATCTTTTTATTTCGCTTTAAAATGGCAATGAGCACGGGATAAAATGACCTTTTTCCTTCAAAATGGTCAAAATGTACTGCTTTTTTGAAAATGTACTTTTTTCTGAAAAAAAAAGTATGAGAGACCTGAGGACCTCAGGCTGAGGTACAGTCAAACCTCGGTTAGATGGCACCCCCAATAGTTCGTTCTCGTCTCGGGTCTGACACTTTTTTTAGCTCAATTTTCGAAGTCTTTTGAAAAATGTGATTCGCCAGCCTAGTCCGAAATATCTCAAAAATTTTTATTTTGCCGTTTGTTTTATCCAAAATCTCTAAATTTTGCGAAAACGACTGGTAAACCGCGGTTATCCCGCACCCTTTTTTTGAAAATGAATGCCGGATAACCGAGGTTTACGGTTCATTTTGGAATAATAAAGGGATTTTGGAAAAACGACCGGCAAAGTCAGAATCCTTGAGATATTTCGGACTAGACTGGCGAATCACATTTGGCAAAAGACTTCGAAAACTGAGCTAAAAAAGTGTCGGACCCGAGGCGAGAACGAACGTTTAGGGGTGCCGGATAAACGAGGTTTGACTGTACCCTATATTTTTCGACCGTAAGGGTGGGTATCATGGTTTTGGTCAAAATTTTGTGAAATTTTCTCTTTCTCAAAAATGGTCTTCCCAATCTTTTTTGTGTTTTCTACCCATGCAAAGCCATAAAACGTTGATACAAGTTGATAAAACGCGTTTTTGGGCCAGGGATAAAAAGGAATTCCTGCCGAAAACATTATTGACAAAATTATGGTGGTCCCAAGCAAATTTAAATTTACAGATTGTTGTGCTTGTCAAGTTTCATGGTCCTTTAAATAAGGTGAAATTTGCCCTCTTTATAACGGACTCCCTCTGTAGCGGACTACATCTATAAGAGACACTTGAGGCCGGTCCCCAGTGGTTTGTTATTGTTACAATCGAAATGTGTAGGTTTACCTGAAAATACAGTCATCCAATAAGTTAAGAATAAGAAGTTCCCTAAAAACAACACTGAACTTTTTATAATGCCCTTAACCCTCGCCAAATCAAGTATATTTAAAAAATAAAAAAATAAATACTTGACTCTTTCTTTGCTTCTTCGATGAAGCAGAAGATTTTAAGCCAGTAGTGTCGTCTTCTTTCCCCCTTGCTAAGCTACATTGAAGAGCTTTTAGTGTGGTGCATGGAGGAGCCTCAAGCATCATCATCATCACTGAACAGCAGCAGCAAGCAAGAGTTGCATTGGCAGTGGGAGTAGTGACCCGCCTTCAGAGCAGCAAGAAACTCCTTATTTAGGGGTAGTCTTCTCCGATTACTATATATTGCCTTGGGCCAAACTCACTCACACACAACCCAACCACCACTACTTTTGGGCAGGGCAAAGGGTCTATTAGCTGCCTTGAT
Source organism: Ditylenchus weischeri (assembly GCA_029231635.1). Taxonomy (NCBI): domain Eukaryota; kingdom Metazoa; phylum Nematoda; class Chromadorea; order Rhabditida; family Anguinidae; genus Ditylenchus; species Ditylenchus weischeri. The sequence continues at coordinate 56,032 of JAMRYI010000583.1, read as the reverse complement.
CTGGAGCATGATGATGTGCTATTCACAACTGCAGCAAAGGGTGTAGCCCCCAATGCCGTTAGAGCTCCACTGGGATGCGGATGCATTGGTGCAGCAGCAACGTGGTGGTCCCCCTCTCTTGGCTGTGCTCATCAACACCTCCTCAACCATGGCCACTGACTTACTGGCTACTTCCACTATTATGGTTGAGGGCGGCACGAATCAGGTGCTACTGGGCTGGCCTAGTATCATCTTGATTGTAGTCATGGTTGGTTTTTCAGTTTGAATTAGTTTGGGCTGCGCTGGTGTTTGAATTTTAAGAGGCTTGACCGTGTCTTTGACTACGTAAGTGCAAGGTGTCCTCAGTCCCAATTTTGTTTTAACATTTTTTCGAGGCCTGTTTTTACAAATTTACTCAGAATTGTAAAGCAATTGATTGGTATGTAATGTCAACAAAATTTAGTTTTGCCTTTGCTGCTGTTTTTTGGTCATATTTATCCCGGGTTCTTATCCTTTATCCCGACCCCACCCAAGTTTTGATTGTTGAACTTTATTTTTATTTTGACACAAATAAGTTGATTCGCCTTTTTGGCGGCATAAGACATGCATGCATGGTGCAGTAGGACCAAGCTGACAAAAATTTGTTCAATTTCCATACTTTTAGACTATTTTCCAGTGTCCCGGTACCCTTTTAAATTAGGGTGGGGCGGGATAAAGGATAAGAACCCTATCCCGAAAGTAGACCCCAAGGCACAGGGCGGAGACCACGGCACAATTAAAACATTTTATTTTTGAATTTTTGCAATTATGAGTTGATACGTGAAAACAGATTGAAAAAACGACAAATACATTAACTACGGCTAAGCTAATACTCCGGACTGCACTTTGGGTGGCTATACTAGAATTTAAAGTTTTTCGGAATAAAGCAAATTAGAGCCAAAACTAAAAATTTTTGGAGCAGATAAATAGGCCTGTGAGTTTTATAGAGAATATATTTTTAATCAACTTGAATAATTTGTTTACTTAAAGTCCGATTACTTAAAGACCATGCTTGTTTACACAAATTCAAACGCAAGGAAATAGACCTTTTAAAATTTGAATTCTCAATGTAATGAACAAGTTTGATCCTTTGAGTTCTATCCATAGTCGTATCCAAGATGGCCAATAAATATCTGACGGGGGGGGGGCTACAAGGGCTAAAAAGCTAAAAGTTCTGACGAGGAGGGGAGGCTCATCCTTATTTAAAAATCTTGACGGGGTGGATGCTATAGCCCGGCTAGAACCAAAGACCCCCCCGGGTACGCCTATGGCTCTATCAACATTACTTTAAACGAAAAAATCTAAATTTTAAGGCTATTCTGTCAGTGGTGACCATCGTAGGCAATTTAATTGTGCTACTGTCTTACTATCTTGACAAGACCATCAGGCAGCCCAGCAACTATTTCATCTTTTCTTTAGCCGTCAGTGATTTGGTGGGTTCACATTTTATCTCCAAATAAAAAAATTATTGAAAAAATCCAGTTTTTAAAAAAAAGGTTGTAGCTCATTTCACGCGTAAAGTCCCATCATAGTCAGTGCTTTCGAAATTTGGGCACTCAGCCACAAAATCGGCCCCATGTTGTGCCAGCCATGGTTCTCAGAATTCCTAAAGCCCTCTGTTAAGTCATTGGTGACCATTGTAGCCTCAATTTTCAAGCCTCCAACCACTAGGCTTCAAGGTTTAAAGATGAGCGCAAAGACTAACCTGAGACATGAATCCAAGCAAGACTCTTGATCATAAAATGCATATAAAGTCTCTTTTTGCCACGACCCATGTTGAAGAACATGGAAAACAGTCAAATGGTCGAGAAAAAGTGTCCAGGACTCAATGAATTACGGACCAAAACTCAAAATTGTGCTTTTTTGAGTTTCTGCGGTCATTTTGGGTCGATACAGGGTGCTTGGGAACACTTTTTTAAAAAGTTGATTGAGGAGGGGGCATATATAAGTAGGGTCGAAAATTAAAAAAATTAAACTAAAATAAGCTGCATATCGAATATAACATATATAACATGCGCAAGAATAACCTATAAATATGCTAAATTGGTTTTTACGAATTTCGTTTTTTTTAAATTCTTTTTACCGTATTTCTTCTAATAACTAAGCATGCCCAGTTATTTTTCAAGCGAGGTCTAAGGTACCCAGTTATTAGAGACTGCCAGTTATTAGAAACTGCTCATCTACTGCACTCGGCGCTGCTACAATCGCTCACAATTCAATCAAATTCTCAATCAACGCGGTCGCTGCTGAGATAACCATTTTCTTCGTCCTGCTCTGTATCGACTTCTTCCAACTGGTTTCTTTACACGTCCAGACACACTCGAGCATATTGCAACATCATTCGTCCCTCTGGCCACTGTCCGTGTTCTTTGAAGCAGTGAACAAGACTACTGTTATGACACATAGTTATTCCACAATCTGAAACAAATGTACAGCTACAAACGTTTTAACAAAAATACCTTTGATTGTCTTGGCGATCGTTTCCTTTGATAGTGATTCGCATGCAATACAAATCTAGTCCAAGTAGACGTCCATTGATGCTGCCCGACGATTCCCTCCTGCATTCACTATAAAAAATAAAATAAGACATTTAATTAGATGTAATAATCACCTTTACAGCTTGATCTGATCCGTTTGTTTGGGCCATCCGAAAATTCTTCCTCTGCTGATTCCAAACCTCTTCGCTGCATTATTATCGAAAAACTATTCAGCTTGCTTAATCACTTTGAGCTTGAATTCATTCGCGTAAGAGTTAAGCTTTTTTGGACTGCTTGCTTCGATTTCATCTTCGACATCCGAAAGATTAACGAGATTTGAGTCAGCCATTTTCACAACTAAAACAAAAAAATTTCTCAATTTTTATGTGATACTATGAACATAATGGAAATGAAAACTGAATACAAGCATCCAAATAACGAAAGTGGCGTAAATTTGAACAAAATATTTCCAAACACTTACAGTTGTACAAGAAATTTTCTATAAAAATATTTAGGTCTAGAAAAAATTGCGTTTTAGGAGCCCAGTTATTAGAGTCTGCCCAGTTTTTAGAAAAAATACGGTTATTGGATTAGTTTTTTATAAGTTTTGGTATAGCCAATTATTAATTTCAAGGGATAAATAAGTGAAATTGACGGCCGAATTAAAGTTGAGCAATGACAGTCATCTCAAGTGGTCTGTAAGCATCTACCGACTATATTACGCCTAGAATTTTTTAATTTTTCAAACTCATAAAACTTTTGTCGTCATAAATTCAATCGATGTTAAATTGTTCCAAAAATTTAATTCCTGTGTGTATTGATGTGTGTAGGTATGGGAAATGGATCATCAAATGCAATAAATTCAAGTTAAAAAGCAGGCAGCCTCTTTTCATCATGTCCTCCTCTCAATTTCCATCCATAATTAGGGCAAGAAAAAATTGGGTGCACTATTTCCCCTGGCCAAATCTCTGACTCTGTTAGTGCCTTGTCAAGTTTTCGAAATGCTGCTGTTGAGATTAAATTTGATTTTCCAACACATCCTGCCCCTTTTAAGAGCTTCTTGACTGCTGCCCCCTACCCATTAAAGGGTGAGGGAGGTTAGCAGTAGCGGCAGAAGAAGAAGCAAACAAATGACTTACGACGACACACAGCTTCTTTTTCAGCTAAAGAGGGGTGGGCCAGCCACTCAAAAAAGAATTGTTTTTGTTTCGAGATATTATTGACTCATTACTTAAAAAAGAAAAAAAGTACTTTGACATATTTGATTGATTACGCATATTAATTAGGGTTTTTGACTTAATATATAAGCAATACAGTCTAGTCTCGTTTATCCGACACCCCCACAAGTTAGTTCCCACCTATGGTCCGACACTTTTTGTAAGCCAATTTTTAAAATGTTTTTCCAGTTGTCTTTGGTTGTTTTAGTCCGAAATATCGCAAGGATTCTGGTTTTGCCGATCGTTTTTCCCAAATCCTTTTACGTTGCCATAAAGACACGCGTCTCTCATTTATCCGACTCCTCTTTTTAAAAATCAGGTGATGTTTCTTAAAAAAAAATAAATAAATCAGGCAGTGTTTCCATGATGTGGTTTTTTCCCACTTGATGTGATTTTGATGTGATGTGTCACAAAAATTTTTCACTTGATGTGATTATGATGGCATGTATCACATCAAAATCACATCAAATCAAGTGCTCATTTGAGCTCAAATGGAAACACTGGTAGGAACGAACTTGAGGGGTGTCGGATAAACGAGACTAGACTGTATTCAACCAAAAGTTATAAAACACTATTCTTGGTTAAAATACACCTGGTTCAGTGACTTAAGGTCTAATAGTCCAACGCTAGTGCAATTATCCATTTATCCAAGCACGGAAACTTTTTGAATACAAAATTTTTGCTCAGCAATGTTAACGGTTACATATAGTTAAATGGCAACTTTCAAACCCTCCTCTCCCTTATGTTGACCCCCTTAAATCGATTCTATAGCAGAGAAAGATATTTATGTCATATAATTATTTTTAATATTCTATCAAATGTAGTAGTTTCTTTTCCCATATAGCATAAACTCTGCTATAATTCCCCTTGTAAGCCAAACTTTCTACTAGGGTTTTTTGTGTTTGGGGGAAAGGGTGGCTAAAGTTCCTTTTATGCACTCCTCCCAAAAGTGTGTTTTGACTACTTTTCAAGCTTTTCAGGCTGTAATTAGTCTAGAAAACATGTTTTTAGGTGGGGAGGGGGTCTGAAATTTTGAAAAAAAAAGTTTTGACAGGAAAATTCGACTTTTTGACCAAAATTTTCATTTTTTTTATTTTTGCATATTTTTGGTTTTTTGAATTTCTGTAATTTTTAACAACAGGCTTGCGGGCATAGGTACTTGTGCACTTAGGGGGAAGGGGGGCACTTTTTTGTTAACTGTGAATAAGGTTTGTATGCCTTCTAAGTAATTTTTATCGGACACGGACGATTGACTACAACAGGCCAATTGATTAAAGCCACTAAAAAAATGGACGATTGACTACAAGAGAGTGAAAAAGGACGATTGACTACAGATTTTTTGAATTGCCGCGAAAAAACCCACAAAACTGATTTTGCGTTGTAAAGATTTTTAATTTTTATTCTATTTCTGTCATTTATTTTTACGCGGGAGTGGATCATCCGTCTGTCGACCGACTTCTACAGGACTTGAAAAGAATTCAGAGAACGCACGATATCCATTACGAGCAATACTGGGCCTGCCAAGCAGCTCCAAGAAAGCGACAGGTCTACCTTAATTCTGATGCTCGAATTTTGGCAAAAGTTCAGCTATACGAAGGCGCAAGTTTAATGGAATATCTTCGAGATTGGCTCACAACATCATTATGGATCAATAAAAAATATTAATCTCAGATATGTTTGAAACTTTAGAATTTATTTATTTGTTGTTTATCCTATTTTGTTTTATTTGGTTAATAAAAGTCGTCCCTTTTTGGTGACTTGTAGTCAATCGTTGCTTTTTGTTGACTTGTAGTCAATCGTCCTTTTTCACTCACTTGTAGTCAATTGGCCTGTTGTAGTCAATCGTCACGTACCGAATTTTTATACGCTAAAAAAGTTGTTTTCCGACGTTTTCCTTACTAAAAACTAAGGGTTTCAAAGATTTTTTATTTTGCAAAAATTTACCTTTTGCCTTGGTCCCCCAAGGCAAATTTTACTACAAAACCAAGCTCCTTAAAGTAGAAAATCATTGAAGTTATAAGAATTATTCTACTGCGTTTTAGTCACTGGAGCTGGGCAAAAATAGTCTCTTTACGCCTTTTTGATCATGAGTCTTGCTCGGAATTATGTCTAAGGTAAGTGAATGCGCGCATCTCTAACTCTCAAGCCACCTGCGCCCCCCAAGGGGTCGAAGGGGGGGGGTATAAAATATAATAAAATGTATGCATACCAGAGTTTATTTATGCGGTAGGCCGCAGTACTCAAAACTATGGTCAAATTATCTTTTTGAATTGTATATGTACCTTTTCCAGTAATTTAGCCTTGGGGAACCAAGGCATAAGGTAAATTTTTGCAAAAAAAATTCAAAACTCTTACTTATTAGTAAGGAAATCGTTGGAAAACAACTTTTTAGTCGTTTTTAGCATATAAAAAGTAGTTAGGAGGCATTTAAACCCCATACACAGTTAACAAAAAAGGGGCCCCCAAGTGCACAAGTGCCCGGGCATGCAAATTGTGTTCTTTAGAGTTGGATCATTCCCCAGAACATAAAAAAGGTCCAACCATGGTTGGCCATGGGTGGTACCTAAAATTTAGGATAAACCAGGTATCCTAGATTTTAGGTATGTTTAGCCCAACTTGCTCCTCATTGCAATGGATAAGAAAAGGGTTGTATACACCTTTATGGATATATACCCTTCCCCTCGTACGAACAAAAAATATGCAAAAATAAAAAAAAATGAAAGTTTTGGTCAAAAAGTCAAATATTCCTGTCAAAACTTTTTTTTCTCAAAAATTCACTTGTTTTGGGACAATACACAAAAACATAGACTCCTGCTTTTTTTTCGAAACCAATTATGACTTATTTAAAATTCAGTTGCAATTATCCATTTATCCAAGTGCTGCTGTTGAAACACTCCACAAACAAAGGGCACAGGATCAATTGAAGAAGAAAATACTTGTTGCAATTATCACTAAGCTCAGGGAACTTGTTTAGAAGGGCAAGAAAAAGCAAAGAAAAAACATATTTTGTTCGATTTAGTAAATTGGGAGTTTGGAAGGGGGCATTTGGGTGGGCGAAATTCAATTTATGACCACTTTTTATTCTGATTTGCACCATTTGATGGAAGCAAAGTTTTGGGTTTTTTCTCTGGCTGGATAATCATGAAGTCCTGGAGCAATATTGCAAAGCGTTCTTTTATAAATTGAGGGATGTGGGATTTGTAATGGTAATATCAGGCCAAATATCTGGCTGTGCTAGTTGCTGGGACTAATATGTCAGAGGGAATGCATGAAAACGAAGATTTTCACCATGTTTTTCCCCAGAGACAAGGCCGGAAAGAGAAATGGTGGAAGAAGAGTGATTTGAGGGAATGCTGGCTACTGCTGCAGAAAAATTCTTTTCAATGATGACTTGAGCTGAAAAAAGAGTAAAATGAAAAACCAAACACGAGAATGGAGGGAAAAGTATGATCAAAGTTGGCAAAAAAACTTAGCGTTTGCAGACACAGAGGGTTTCAGATGCACATGCAAACCTACAAGCCAATCTAATCTTACTTATCACTACAGTCGACTCTCGATTCAACGTACATCACGAGTGGCATACCCAGGAATTTCATGACACCAAAATTTTCGGGACCATTTTATCTCGTGCTTGCTCATTTTCGAGAAAAAATTTAGAACATTTTTTTGACGCCAGGTGGTGCCGCCACGAATTTTTCAAGGCTGTATAAACAACGAAGAAAATAAAGAGCTAAAGTGATAGGAGAAAATAACATAAAATAACAGTTAAACCTAAAAACTCAATTCTGACGGGGGCATCGATCAACATCTCTATATAGTATTTTGACTGGCGTCCGTCACACTTTTTTAACTTCAGCTTATATCTTTTTTGTTGTTTTGACATATTTAGCGCAGCTTCTTTTCTGCAATGCGCCTACGCCTCTGCTTTCGAATGAGTATAAACATTCTATATGAATTATTGCCCGATTTCAAGATCTTGCGCACAACATGAAGATGATTAGGAAAATTTGTTAGATAAAATTGCCCGAAACTTGGAGAAATTGTGGGTGTCATGATGATTTACATTTTTTCATAACTTGGCGCCTGCAAGGCGCCGTTTCACCTTGTAAGGCGGTGAAGGGTGTTTTCTCTACTGGTGCGCTTACGATAGAGGTGTGAAGTGCGAGGTCGAGGTAAAACGATGACTAGATCACGCGTTTTTCATTGAAAAATGCCAAATCTGATATAGATGACCTATATCTACTTTTTGGTTCAGGGTATAGGTCATTTATATCAGATTTGAAATTTTTCAATGAAAAACGCGAGATCTAGACACCGTTTTACCTCGACCTCGCACCTCCATTGTAAGCGCCCTATAAAAATATAAGCACATCTCCCCTTGTAAATATTTATCCATCGACGCCACTTCATCCATCAACGCCAGCTACCTCCCCCCCCCTTCAGAACCTATATCTAAGTCCGGAGCGAAAAACTGCCACAGATTTTCATGTGGTTTTTTTTGTTGCTTTTGTTGCTAACCAAATAAAAAATTTTATCGGCCATTATAGAGGGGTGACTATTATGGTGTGGGTCACTATGGAGAAAATGGACTGCATTGCTATTTTTCGAGATTATGAAATGTTTGGAGAAGGGCGAGGTTGAAATTAAAGCCGTATAAAATTGTAAACTTTTAAAAAGTCATGAAAAATAACTTTAAAAGCTAGAAATCAACCTTCTTTACAATTTTTTCCAATTGTAGATTATTGGCCTTGAGGGGTGAGTTTAAGTTTTATCAAGATACACATGAAAAACCGACCATGAAGCATTTTAGATTTCCTGTTTACACTTATTTCTTTATCAATGATCAGAGATGGCCATTTGGTGCCTTTGTTTGTGTCAGTTTCATTTTAGTCATATTAGGTTGATCCAAAAGTTCTTGGGCACCTTGAAAAAATTTATTTTCGATTTTTTATTAACGTGTTAATATTTTAGCATGATGTTTATCATTCCAATGTTTGCAGATCTAATTCAGAGGAGATATCACTCAGTCACATCAACAAACAGCTCTCCAAATCTTTATTCAACAAAATAATCTCCCTCAACATCAACAACATTTTGCCATCTTTCAGGCAATCTCCCAATACCTTTAACAAAGAATCTAATCGGTTTCGAATCAAAATAAACTTGCAGATCTGTTAAAATTGCTTCTTCTGTTGCGTCTGTCATCTAAAAAAGACAGATGAGATGAAACGACGAAAAAGAAGCGAATAAAAAATCGAAAATAAATTTTTTCAAGGTGCCCAAGAACTTTTGGATCAACCTAATATATTGTTGTTTCCCATTAAAAATTGGATTTGCAGGACTTATGGCTTTCCATTGATTATTCTTGTTGTTTGGCAAGTATATACACGGTGCTAGGAATCACTGTCGACAGGTGTGTGCCCTGATCCACCCCCACCAAATATTTTATACTTTGCCAATATTTTTAGATATTGCTCAGTCAAATATCCAGCGGGTGAGTGATTTTGAAGAAATTAAGTTAAAAATCCTATTTATTATCCTGTTTTATAGCTTATCGTAATTGGCGAACACAGTCAAGAATTCTGATCATCATTGCTGCCACATGGATTGTGAGCTTTTTGATTTGATAAAAATACCACAGTTAATATAAATTGTGGCTGAACTAGTCTTATTTGATTTTGGGACAGAAAAAGTGTGAAAATTTTGGGCGGCATCCCTAGGAGTTCTTTTACGGTAAGCTGTATTTGATATATCAAGTGTTTTAAGGGACTTGGACTAACATCTTAGAAAATTTTCAAAGATAGTACGTCTTGAATGTCATAGTTAAATCTGTCAGGGTACAAGGCTGGTCAAAGGTTAATCAACTTGAAGGATACAGTCGAGTCTCGATTAACCGACACCCCTCGAGACCGGCCTTAGGTGTCGGTTAATCGAGGGTGTCGCATAAGCGAGACTTTCAGACTAAAAAATCTCAAGGGTGTCGGTTTATCGAGTTTCTTATGGACATACGAGAGATAATAAGATTTATTCTAAACAAATAATATTCATTTAACAATGGAAAAGAATTATGTTAATTTTTTCTGCTTTTCTTTCAATTTGCGTTATTCTTAGAAAACGGCGAAGCAAGAGAAAGATCAAAAAATTGAAAAGGAATTTAAAAAATTTGGCGGGAGTTTGAAAAAATTTTGAAAATATACAAGGTGTCGGTTTATCAGGGGTATTTTTATTGAAATGAACCCGCGAGGGGTGTCGGTTAACTGAGGGTGTCGGATAATCGAGTGTCGATTAATCGAGACTCGAATGTAATCAAAAGTAGATATTCGTCTGCAATTAACTTCGCCCTTCCCCATTTTGTTTTTTGACTATTTGCAAAAATGGTATGTAAGAGAGCACGTCAGGGCTGACCCAAACGGTGTGCTTTCATTCGCTGAGAATATAAGATTAAAAATTTTAAATTTTAAAGCAAATAAAAAATATTCAAAAAAAAACTTTTTATTGAAGTAAAAAAAGTCTTCTTCGCGTGGTCGCTGCAAGATGACTTCAAACATTTTTAAAGTTGGGTCATAAAATCAATAGAAACTTAAATTTTCAGATACCAAGCCTTCTATTTGTAATTTCTATATTCGGGTACGTCAATTTTTAAATTATAATTTTAAATGACAATACCGTATTTTCTCTAATTATAGACCCGGGTCTATAATTTTTCAAGAGAACGCCCCCCCCCTCCCTCGAAGGGGGTCTTAAACAAATATATTTAGTATAATTAGAGAAAATACGATATATGTTTTAACAAATCTTCCTTTTTCTAGGTATGGTTTCTTTTCGGGTCGAGGAAGGATTTTAAAAGCGGATGAGTGCTATGTTCAGTTCATGACAAATGCCTATTTGAATATGGGTAAGCAAATTTGCGAAGGTCGCATTATTTTCACTAAATGTATTTGTTTAATTGCAGGCATGTATATTGCCTATTATTGGTACAAATTTTATATAGTTTAAATTCTTAAAGTATTAAGCAATCAGTGTAGGTCTACCCTATTCCTCATGCTCTACCTCTATTACGGTATCTACTCAGCAGCTAAAAAGTTGGCAAATAAAAGTGACCAGGTAATTTATGCCTCCCAAAACTAGTGTATAATTAGGCTGGCGATTTGGGTAGTACTATTTTAGGTACTAAAATGAAACTTTACTTTTAATTTTAAAGCATTACCGTATTTATTCTAATTTAGCGGCATGCCGCTAAATTTTTTAACCTATCTCCAGGGTGCCGGTAAATTAGAGACTGCCGGTAAATTGGAGACTGCTGTTGAATATTCCAATCTTCTTTACTAGAAAATTTTAATCGAACAGTGCCAAGGCAAAGAAGTTTGTGGCATGAAGAACAACAACTCAAACGGCAAAATTCGTTTCGAAATCCAACGACTCGTCGCTAATGTACCCGTTCTCTTCATCTTGTTGAGGATCAATTTCTTCTAATTCGGCTCTTTCTTCCATGACCCCAGCTCGCGAATTCAAAAAACATCAAGCTGAAAAAATTCACAAGCACTATATAAAATTGTCCTGAGGGGTGCCGGTAAATTAGAGACTGCCGGTAAATTAGAGTAAATACGGTATATCTTTTTTGTTTTCATATTTTTGTCGGCTGCCCAATCCACCAAAAGATAATCCTGAATCACCTCTTTCTAATAAGATATCGTGCATAAATTAAACGACGGGAAATCGATGAGAAAGAGGCAAAATAAGGCAGAGTCAATAATCGCATAAATCGCCACCCCGTGTATAATAAAAAGGCTGTCAACCAGGGTGACCAACTTGCCGTTATTTAGTGGCATTGCCGTTATTTCGCACAATTTTGCCGTTATTTTTTTTTTGAAAATAATGACATTTTGTCTAGTTTTGGATTATTAAATTAAAAAATGCCATTATTTTTGGATTCTTCTATTTGGAATGCCGTTATTTTGGAACATGTTGCCGTTATTTTCAAAATTTGAGTTGGTCACCCTGCTGTCAACCCTTTTTTGGATTTAACGAATTTAATTTCATTCTCAAATCATTTGTATCATTATTCTATTTGAAGAAGAACAAAAGATTGGCTTTGTTGGAGACGCGCACTCGAGCATCCACCAAGAGAGAAGCAGTGTCAACTATGGGAGTGTCAGAAGTGGCCTTAAGTAACAGTGCTGTCGAGTCCCCACATTCTTCAGACTCTTATTGCCCCAGGTAGTGCTTTATTTAATTATTTATTAAGTTAAATCAATATCCACTTATTAATTTGCCTTTTAGTTTCTAAATGTCATTGATGACTGTGCCCTTTTTTATAGGGATTATACTCAAAAGTGTATATTCTTCTTAACTTATTTGTAACGCTTCACTTAACTCAAAAGGAAGGGATTAGGTAGTAGATATAAAGAAAAAAACTAAAATAGCTCTCTTCAAAGGCAACAGTTGCAAATGATGATAAATTTAGAATTTTAGAAGTCATTCTCTGTCCTCTTTATCTGAAAATTTCAAACAAACATCAGATACGGTCGAGTTTCACTTTAACATAAACCTTCTCCAGTTCCTTTTCGCCTAGGGTCCAAAAACTTTTTTAACCTGCTTTTTAAAGTCTTTTGTCGATTCCGATCCTGGATCGAGAGTTGTGGGTCTGAATGGGGAATTTATCGTGTTTCTCAGCGAAATTATAATCCCTGCAGTTTTCCTGACTAGACTCTTGGATCAAAATTGACAAAACACTTTAAAAATCAGGTTAAAAAATGTCGGACCCTAGGCGGGAACAAACGTGATTGGGTGTCACTCATGAACGTATCCAGGGTGGGGCCAGTGTTTTCATGACTAACTCCTAACACTAACCTAACATTAGGCTAACACTTAACCTTACTGTAACATGTAGTGTTAGTGTAAGGTTAGTTTAAAATAGCGGGTTAGTGTTACAGTCAAACCTCGGTTATCCGGCACCCCTGGGGACCGGCCTCAGGGTGCCGGATAACCGAGGTGCCGGATAACTGGAGTGTCAGTTGACAGAGAATAAGCCAATCTCAGCCAAATGAAGTATATTTAAGGTGCCGGATAACTGGAGTGCCGAATAACCGAGGTTTGACTGTAGTGTTAGGTTAGTTTCAAGTGTTAGGTTAGTGTTAGCCTAACACTAACATAGTTAGTTTTAAAGCTAACTGTTAGTTTGATTTTAGTGTTGATTCTGAAGGTTTTATTGGGTTTCGATTTTATTAGTTTCGAAATGTGCGAGTTTGGATTTTTTCCGTTTTCGGTTTTTTCCGTTTTCGGGTTTTTCCGTTTTCGAAATTTCCGTTTTCGGGTTTTTCCGTTTTCGAATATTTCTGTGTTCGAGATCTACTTTCGCGAATTTCTTTTTTCGCAGATTTTTTTTCAATAACATACGCTTTCAAAATTATTTTTTCCGTATAATATTTTTATGAAGATTTACTTCTATGAGCTTTCTTGTTTGAATTGTCCTGTATTCACGGTTCATTAAGGATCAAAGTATTGCCTTTTAAGTCATTTCAAATGCCTATGCAATGCGTTTAGCACTGCTTTCGGTGGATAGTTTTTGTGGATTTTTCCGACTTTTTTTTGGCTATATTGAGTTTTACCTAATTATATCCAACTATAGTTAGGTTTTTTGATTCAACTATATTATGTTGTTTGAACTTCTTTAAACTTTTCAAACAATCCAGGTGGATATCCACCTGATCCAAGGGCTACATACCCTAGGTTGGGGGGTTAAGTAGGAAAAATCTTAGATTTAGTCCAAAGAAACAGAATTATTGACTGGATTTCGAAAAAGAAAAAGTCGGTTGTTTTTTTATTTTAGGTAACTTTTAATTTTTAGTGCATATCCACCGGACCAGGTGGAACCCACCCTGGGTTTTGGGATCTGAGTGGGTAGAATCGGAATTATGGTCCTAACAAACCCAATTACCTACACAATTTTACGTATGTAATCATTATTAGTTTTTTGATTTGAGCAATCTTTATTTTTTCAGGTCATCCAGGTGGATATCAACCTGACCAGGTCGTACCTACCCTCGATTTCGGGGTTCGGGTGGGTGAAATCGCAGTTTTGGTCTTATCAAACAAGATTTATCACGCGAAATTACGTCAGAAATAAGGGTTTGAATGTGGTATGTTGACTGTGACTTTTCAAAGGTATAGGTAAAAAACAAAAATCAGTCAAAGCAGTCGATAAACTATATACTTGTATAAAGACTGAGCTGAAAAGTAAGTTCGAACCCCATTTTTTCCAAGACTGGCAATCTCGAAACTGATTTTAGCAAAAAGGAAATTTTCGATAAAAATTAGTTCCAAAACGGAAAAACTCGAAAACGGAAAAAATTCAAAAAACGCACATTTCGAAACTAATGAAATCGAAACCCAATACAACCGATTCTGACATACTGTTTGACGAACATAAGGGTTTTTAATGATGCGCAGTGAGAATGACTTGATGATAGTAGAATAGAGTATTCTCTAACTAATGAAAGCCATTTTTTCCATATTTTTCAGTTTCATAGCGAAAGCTCAACTTTCCGTTTCGAAATCTTGTAGTAAATACCAGTGTTTTCATAACTGGCGCTGGTACCTGGCACGGGAAAAAATTGGCAAGACTGGCACTGGCAGCTAAACGGGCACTGGCAACAAGTGCCACTGCCAGTTTGCCAGTTTTGCCAGTTTTGTTAACTGCCAGTGCCAGTTTGCCAGTTTAAATTGCCAGTTTTGATAACTATTTGTTTTATTTGCCAGTTTTCTTAATACCTTTTACATTTATACTATATTTAATGATTATCTACTTGCTTAGATGTCTGGATTTTCTGCTAATTAGCTAGGGCAAGGTAGCAAGCAGAAGAAGAATCGTTCAGCCGGACGAGAGGGATGTACTGAGCCAAAAAAGGTAGGTAAAGAGGTAGAGCATTGATCCGACTACCACAGTTGGTTGTTGGTCTTTGTCCTTCTGACATTATCTGATTCATGATCTGACTGTCTAATTTCAGATTTTCTGGTCATCTTTATCAAGTGTGAATGAAAGAATCATCTCTAATCAAAGAAGTCGTCTTTAGTCATGAGTAGCATCCGAAACAAGTGATGGTATGGGCACGAATCGTTACAGCACCAAGCTTCCTCTTGTCTTGATGGATCCCAACTGCAGATTTGTTGGCGGTTAGTTTGTTACCTTTAGGCTTGTTGATCCAAATTCTCATTAGATTGATTTAGGGCTTATTATCGGCGGAAAATTCTTCGCGAAACAGTTTGAACTTGGGCCGGAACAAATGTGCCGAATCATCGTCAGTGGGTGTTACAACAGAATGCATGGAGCCTCAAGGGAATCACTTTGAACTCTCCACTGTTAATTGGCTCCAAACCTCACTTTCGGATTGTGTTTCACACTAAAGAAAGTCGAAGCGTTGAAGTCAAAGCAATGAAAAGCTTACAATACCACCAGAACGTTTGGAAGATATAAAGCGTGCCGACCAAAGTAGATGAATGGCTTGCTCAGCATCAGAGGATTCGGCTCATGCCCCAACTGGAGAAGCACCGGTGCTTCGCAACGCTTTCTTGAACTCTTTTGGGTTTCTTGAACAGACAGTTCACTTGCTTCGATAGACATTTATGAAAGTAATAAGGAAAATACGCGTGAAAACTCAAAGTACGAGGTTGCTAGCAATTATTATAACTGAAAATATACAGAATCACATTTTAAAACTAAAGGATCAACAGTAGCTAACCATAAGCTGAAACTAACAGCCAACAAAAACGTCTGAAACTAACCTAACACTAACCCTAACACTTGAAACTAACCTAACGCTAACATTTGAAACTAAACTAACATGTCAGTGTTACCTTAGGTAGTTTAGGGTTAGTTTAAGATGTTAGTGTTACGGTTAGGTTAGTGTTAGCCTATCACCAACGTAGTTAGTGTTAGTTATGAAAACACTGGGTGGGGCTAACCGGGCTATAGAAAACACCTAATCCTGCCCCCCACCCTCAATTTTTTTTCGGAAAATTTTGTAGATTAAACAGAACGTTACAGTCGAAAACGGTGTAGGTAAAATGACCTCAGGAGGGGCTTTAGCCTGCTTGAAAAAAATACTGGTTACGCCTCTGGTATCTATCTGTCATATCGAGATTCGACTTCAGTAAAATTTGGATTACATAGCTTTCCTCATGGCATTTGAAAGTTAGAGCTACTATTTTAAACCTCAAATAACAGGAGATTTTGGTTTGAAGATCAAGCAAGATTGATAATAAAATATTAAACGCTGTATTTCGTCCATGACGTCGCACTTCTGTTACAGACAAATGCAAATCTTCGAAATAAATAGAAAACATTTATTGTGTCCAAGGCTATTCTACATTTTTAGAACAAATACTCGTTGTGCCAGCACTTCCCTTAACACAACTGACGCTAATGGAAAACTTTTGTGCAAGGCTCCAGCTTTGTCGGTGGAGCAAGACAAATCTTCTCTCACAGGTTTCTATACCAAAACCAATGTTAAACTTTGTAATTTTAAGTTACGGGTGCTGCCGACAAATCAATAACGTTTGAAAAAGATCCACCAAGTGGTCCATTCCCATCTTCCTCAGAGACCACTGGTGCCTTTCAAGTAGAGGACGAGTTCCCTTTTATAGACGAGCTCAACTCCAACTCTTCTCTTTTTGGCGTCACAACTATTGCAGATGATTCGGTGGGGGTGATCATACAGCTAGGTAATGAAACAGATCAGCCAAATTCTCATTCCTTGGCCTATCAACTGAGTTTTCCAAAAGTGGTAAGCTTTAAATTATGGCGGAAAAAATAAATGTTTAAGTTTGCGTACTTTAGGTACCCAATAGTATCAGCAACGTAAATAGCACCATCAACAGCAATAATGTGGCAGCCGACTTACCTCCCAGGTTTGTAAAATTTGGGGTGAGATTGCAATTAAACCAGTTAACTATTTAAATGGTCTAATGTGAAAGCAGTTATTAGGTTGTTAAAAATAGTGAGAATGCCATGAGACCCAAAACAAGAAAATATTTTAAAGAAATTAGAAAAATGCCTGTTCAACCTTATTCTGATTTGAAGACCCTTACAAGCAAGCTTTTGTTTTAGTTGTGCAAAAATCTTGGGTGAAAAACTCATTCTTGAGTTCGATTTGTTGTAAACTACTTTAACACTCCGCGTCCCAAGTGTAGTAATTGTCAGAAACAACTCAGAATTTCTCGCTGAACACGTTGGTGAAATAAAGTTTGGGAAAAGCTAGTATTTACGGGTCATCTGCCCCTCCGAACCAGCCGAATCCATATTTCTGCTCATGCAATTTCAAAGGGGCAGAACTCGCAGATTTTTTATAGTTTATACTTATTTTATACTTATTTTATACCAGCACCCCCCTCCTGCGCCCCCTTCGGGGGCGCAGGGGGCTTGAGAGTTAGAGATGCGCACACTCACTTACCGTAGACATAATTCCGAGCAAGACTCATGATCAAAAAATGCATGAAGAAGCTCTTTTTGCATAGCTCCAGTGACCATAACGGGGTATAATACCTCAATATAAGGTGATTTACCTCGGTCCCCCAAGGCAAAAAGTCAAATTTTAGTCAGAAATTAAAAAAAACCGACTTTTTATTTGATAAAGTGTCGGAAAACAGCTTTTTTTTATCATTTTTAACGTGAAAGAATCACTTAGGAGACATTCACCGTATTATCTCCAATAAGGGCCCCCTCTCTAATAAGCGCACCCCCCCCCTCAGACAAAGTTCTTGAGATAAGCCCCTTTTAAGACCATTTTTATAAAGAAATTATTATTATAATGGGATTGTATATTAGTGAATAACAACAAACATAGAACTTAAAAAGCTATAAATATTTACGAGTGGAGAAAAAGCAATTCATTTTAAATATTAAAACTTTCAAAATCGACAAAATTACCATTTGTAATTTTTTGATTTGATTTTTTTAATGGGCCTAGGAAGTGGTTGGCCATAGTATGTTGAAACAGACTCATACACATTTCAGACTCTGTATTAACATACACTGTTCAACCCTTGCCCAAGCCTGAAAAATTACAAACAAAACAACATGGGGACCAAGTCAAAAATTCCCACTTTGTTGGATATGGCTGAAATACCTATGATATGATTACCATAACACTTGGTAATCACGTAATCCAGTTTAAGGTCTACTCCAAGTAAGTACCGATAACCGGTGCAAGAAATCCAAATTTTTCTGTCCCTTCCATCACAACACTCTTTCTAATTCAAATAGATAGAGCACTTTTAATGCCATATGTAAAGCAATACAGTCAAACCTGGAAAACACGTCACTCCTGGGGACCAGCCTTTGGTGACTTTTTATTGGGGTGTAAATTGCTTTATTTTCTTTTCGGGGTTGTAAAGGGTAATGGGTTATATTCAGGGTGCTATCATTATCATCACCATGACCACCATCACCATGATCACTTTTACACTGAGGTGCTCCGGGTCGCCAATAAAAACTATTAATAAATGGCAGTTGTATTTGGCGGATGACTTTTTAGAGTCAAACCTCGATGTAGTGATCACCCGATATAGTGATCACTCCCACTATAGTGATCACCTGATTTTGACTTGGTTATTTCATGAAGAAATATACTAAAAAGAAACCTCTATATAGTGATCATCTAAATAATGATCACCTCTTTATAGTGATCACTTGTGGAGGGTCCCTAGGGTGGTCACTATATCGAGACTCGACTGTATATGCAAACAATAGAAGAGATAGGTTAAAAAATTTTGGGGCGAACTTTGCGCAAAAGATCCATATTCAGGGCTCTTGGATGTCCTTTTTGAAAAGATTTGTCCTTTTTGGGATCCCAAAGTTTTTTTATTTTTGAAACTTTTAGTCAAAATCTTTTTTTCGCTTAAAAATGGCTATAAGCACTGAATAAAATGACTTTTTCTTTCATAAATGGTCAAAATGTCCTTTTTTATCTAAATGCCCTTTTTTCTTCAAGTATTCAAGAAATAAAAATATTCGGCGCAAAAAGCGCCCCTTCTCCAATAAGCGCCCCGTAATTAGAGATAATATGGTAAACATGATTCACGAAAAAGTTTAAAAAGTGGGACATGGACATTTTGTCCAAAGGCCATTTCGTCCCAATTTATTTTATCTCTGAACGCACAATAATTTACG
This sequence comes from Ditylenchus weischeri, assembly GCA_029231635.1. Classification (NCBI taxonomy): domain Eukaryota; kingdom Metazoa; phylum Nematoda; class Chromadorea; order Rhabditida; family Anguinidae; genus Ditylenchus; species Ditylenchus weischeri. The sequence goes on along the minus strand of JAMRYI010000583.1, from coordinate 37,154 downwards.
CACTTCTAAAAAGGCACGTTTTCGTACTTTTAAATGACTCTAATTTTTTTTACAACGCAATGTATTTCAATTTATTGTAGTTTTCAGATGTCGTTTAAGATTGATTTCGATTTATATATTCTCTTCGCGTGGTTCGGATGTGTGATCAGAAGAACATCCAATGGCATGCGGGGAAACGTCCAAAGGAGACCGAATGAAATACGTAGAAGCCGACCGTAGAATTCTCTATATCGTGCAGGACCACGAGAGACGGAGCACAGAAGAATTCTTAAAGGGGATTGCTAACAATTTTGAAATGGAAGATTGAGTTTTGTTGTTTGTTCAAGTGTTATGTCGTTCAATAAAAAAGGCTTTGAATGTGGTAATGATCAGATGGGTGGTTTAAATAGATAAAAGTTTTTTGGGACGAAACGGCTTGGGACGAAACGGCTTTGTGGCGAAACGTCGCGTACGCTTAAAAAGTGTACCCGGTCGTTGTACCCATTCATAATGTGTACCCGGTCGTTGTACCCATTCATAATGTGTACCCGGTCGTAGGTCACTCGTACTCATAATATATTGGAGGCTTCCAGTTGAGATAAGCACACAAATAAATCACTCAAAAATAACAAAGCAAACATAAAAATTTGCATAGCTGTTTATTTAATGGGGTAGGCCTACATAAATAGACGTGTACGTATGTTATATACGTTAAAGATCCTGCCTTCTTTAAAAGTGGCCGCAAAGTGGTCGAGATCGACCTAAAATTTTCCGCTTTTCGGGGGTTTGATAAATAACCACTTGTGGGTGCTATTATAACAAATACGGTACTCTATATAGAATCTTTCTTGTAATACGCCTCTAAAACAAAAAAATTTACCATCGAGTTCAATTGGGTGGAAGCATGGGCCGAAGCATTTTGGCTGTGCCATTTTCTTCAGAGCATTCTGGCTGCGGAGTTCTGGCCTAAAAAATCTAAAAATGGGGGGGCTAGGTGTCAACTGAACAAAAAAAGATACATAAGAACAAGATATATTTGCGGCGAAATTCCCCAGCCCGAAATTCCCCGGGCAAAATGGCACAGCTTCGATAGTTAACAATTTATTTACGGAAAAAGTTTTGGATAATTTACAGAAGCAAATCAATAGAAGTGACCGATGTTGTTGTGGTCCAGCACAATCACAAGAACAGCACCATAACCGATCGCCCAGAACTTGAAGAAGAGCAGCGACAAATTCGCCCTAGGAAATCCACATCCAATGCTAATGCTGTTGCAACCACTAATGTGGAGGTGGTCATCCAAAAAGTGTCCAATGGTCATGGTCCAATAGGTGTCAGGCGGCTGCTTACTGCTATGGTACCTCTTTTAAAGTTGTTGAAAACAACCAAAAGCAATTTTCAGCGCTCAGAAATCCAGAGTCAGTCAGCCAGGGTGAGCAAAAAAGCCAAATCTCAACGAGCAGAGCGAAAGAAAAAACGAAAACTGGCTAAGAACACTCAGTCTCGTTCAGAAAATAGGGCCAGAAAAGCTCTGAGAACTATCACAATCATTCTGGGTTCATTTACCATTCTATGGACACCTTTCTATGTTCTCGCCACCATTTATGGCTTTTGTAAGTTTGTAAATTTTTGATAAGTAAGTTAATTTGTGTATTCTGATTTAGGTGAGCGATGCAGCAGTTCACCCAACTTCAACTTGCTCTATGCCATCAGCTACTATTTGTGCTACATGAACTCGCCTTTGAATCCGGTAATGGTTTTCAGTTTCGATTCGTTTGAGTCAATCATTGCAATAATAGCAATTCAACCCCTGCTTTAATCTTGATCGTGTAATAGGATGAATTGAACAAAATAAATACTGTTCCTGATTCAAAATCGTGTTCTTGGCATTGTATTTTGACCCACTTTTTTAGCACTGATCTTACAAGGAAGGGCCCTGACTGTGATCTAGGGGAACTTTGATAAAAAAAATGTTTTCGTATACATAAAAAGTAGAACAACTGGCAGTTCAAAGTTCTAAAAACACCTCGAGCACACATGCCCATAGCATGGTCTTAGATAACTGACCCTTGGTCCCATGATTTCAGAGTTGGGGAGCCCAATTCACAAAAAAATTAAGCACGCTCTACAAGATCACACAGAAAAAAATTCATCAAAGTTCCCCCAGCTCACAATCAGAGTCCATCCCTTGTTGGACAACGCACCACTCATTTTATAGCTATTGAGATGAGCTACAATATGATTTGTGACTTGTCTGACTAGGGTTGTCGACGCGTCGAGTCGGCGTGCCTATAAAAGATAAATTAGAGAAATGATCAGTAAACTGCTTGATCAAAAAGACATTTGCCCAAATAAGGATTTGCTCAAATAACATATTTGAACAATCACTTGTTTCAATTTCAATATGTTTGGCCAATCGTATATTCGGGCTTTTTACCTGTTTTGTAAAAGAACATTTGGTCAATTTACTTTATTGGTGCAGAACAGATCTGTGAAAGCTTGGTATCAATTATTCTCAAGTTGGGATCGTAATCTCACATATCCTTACTTTATCATCCTAACCTTTGGCTGTTTTCCAGCAATCATTTTTATGCCTTCCACTTTTAGGGTAGGGTATTGTTAGGTATTTTGGAGTCGGTTCCCTCTCAAACACATCTGTTCTTTGACAATGGTTTGCAGTTCGAGTAATTTGGCTGAAAAGGCTTTGGTTTGGACACCTGACTGATGGTCTGTTCAGGTGGATATCCTTATGAATGCCCACAAAAAAAACAAATTTCAGACAAAATTAAAAACAAACCATTTATTTTGACGTAAAATTGTGCAATGAATCGGGTTGGACAGGACAGAAATTGCGATTTTACCCACCTTAAAACCAAAACCCGGGGTAGGTACCAATTATATGCACCTGGATAGCCTGAAAAATAAAATTTTGTCGAATCAAAAATTAAGACTATTCATACGTACAATGGTGTGGGTAATTGGTTTTGTTAAGACCGAAATTGCTATTTCACCCACCGAACGAGAAATCTGGCCAAACTACCACCCGGTCAGATGGATATCCACCTAGATGGGCTGAAAATACAAAGTAGTTAATCCGATAAAAAATCATACTATCATACGTAAAATTTTGTGGTGAATCTGGTTTGATAAGACTAATATGTTGATTCTACCCAACCAAACGCCAAAACCAGGGGTAGGTACCCTTGGGTCAGGTGGACATCCACCTAGGTGCCGTGAAAAAAAACAAACCAATTATCTTGATCTTAAATCGCATGGCAAAAAAAGATTATTTAAGACCAAAATTGCGGTTTGCCCACCCGGGCCTCAGACTTGGGGTGGGTACCATTGGGTAAGATAGATATCCACTTGGATCGCCTCAAAAATTTAAATTATGTCAAAATTAAAAAAGCTTTAAATCCAACTTAAAATTCTATAGGGAATTGGGTTAAATGTGACCAAATTTGAGATTTCACCCATCCAAACCTGAAAACCTGGAGTGAGTACCATTAGGCTAGGTAGTACACCTGGAATGCCTCCCTCAGATCTGCACCCCACCCCCTCATTGTGTACCTACCTTTACTGCTGTTGACCATCACTTAAACATAAAAACAGTAAAACAACTGAAGAGAAGATCATTATGGTTTCTGATAAAAAGAGGGCTAGACCAAATGTTAATTGCCCGAATATACGATTGGCCAAACATATTGAAATTCAAACAAGTGATTGTTCAAATATGTTATTTGAGCAAATCCTTATTTGGGCAAATGTCTTTTTGATCAAACAGTTTACTGATCATTTCTCTAATTTATCTTTTATAGGCACGCCGACAACCTTAGGTCTGACCTAAAAATGGGTAAAGACACAATGCCAGAAACACGGTTTTGAATTAAGAAGGTTGCGGATAATTAAAAATGTTACTATATAATACTTTTTTATTTGAGTTACAAAATGAAATTTTGACCATAGACTACGCATTTTGAACTGAAAACTCAAATTAAAAATTTTGCTTCGTAAAAATAACTCGTTGGTAAGGGGACTGGATTATCTAGGGACGACTTAAATGGATAAGACTTTTTGAGGTAATTTTTACAGCTGTGCCCCAACCATGTTTTTCAGTGATGTAACAGCCAGGGTTGCTGAATAGTTAACTCTTGTGGAAGACTTTCCGGAAAGTTTTCCAGAAAATTTACAAAGTCCTTTATAATTTCAGTCTTTTGACTGGAATTTTTTCCAAAACTTACCGGAAAACTTTCCAAATTCTTTTCTGTCCTGTAAATTAAGCAACCCTGGTTAACATCATACAAGTATTTTTTTTTAACTATTTATATTGTAGATTTGCTATGCCATGGCCAACCAACAGTTCAAACGGACCTTTTAAACGCATCTTAAGAGGCGATTTGAGGAGAACGTAAAAGCCTCTGCAACATTACCGGTGCATTAAAATACAGACTAGAAAGAGTTAAATAAAATATTTTATAACACACTTTCGGATTACAATAACCTACACACAGTAATGCATAAAATAGACAAAAGACAATACAGACGTCGAAATCACCGAGGTTATTATAATGTATTTAAAGCTCAACATAATTTTTTAGTATAAACAAGTGTATTTTATGCATGGAATGGTTAATGGAATTTTTTATGTGATTTTGGAAAAGCTTGCTAAACAAGTGAAGGCAATTACGCTATAAAAAGTTTTCTCTACTTTATGTTTAAATGACCACTTTATGTTTAACATGAGAACGGATGGTGGTGACAAGTGTTGATATCGATGCAGAATTTAATGCCCTGTGCGATGGTGCAATTAGTTTTTAAAGTTAATTGTAAAAAGTTTGAGATCCAGGCATTTTAAAATTTGCAAAACACTGTGCTCCCAGACCATTGAATTGTTAGCTTCTTTTTTGTGGTTATCACGAATATCTCTATTACAACTAGTCAAGTAATGTCTCAAAATGGTGGGCATGCATCAGGCTTTCTAATAACTATAAACATTGTAGAATTTGCAAAAAATAATGTCATAAAAATGTGAGTTATTTATGTGTAAATAGGTTGTCGAAAGCGTGATCCCTTTCACAAAATAGTGTCAAACTTTTTTTCAGAAACGCGATCAAGCCAAACGGTTTGTTGTATTTCGTAGCATATTGGCAGGGCTGCACAAGAATCTCTATAACGCTAGACTTTACCTTGGCCGAGGTGACGCGGCTTCAGGAGAAGAGGTAATTGATTATGTTTTGCCAGTATCCGATTTTACTTTATTTGTAGGTTGTATCCGCCTTGACGACGGGAGTGATGCACAAAGGCCGTGTTATCGTTACCGACAACTACTTTATGTCACCAGCGTTGGGGAAGTCGCTTCTGTTAAGGGATACTTATCTGCTCGGTCAAGTTCGGTCCAACAGGCAAGGAATTCTGAAAGAATTTGTCAAAGAGGAGCTTGAGGTATTTTCTATAAAATAAATAACCCGCAACTTTCATATGATGTTTGTACATAGGTCCGACACACAAAGTTCATATTTCGAGGAAATGAAAACCCTGCTGAAGATGCAAGTGAAGCAAAAGAAGTCTGTCTTGGTCTACTCAACATTCCACCACGGCGCCTCTTTCAGTGCTGCCTGCAAGAAACCGACAATGATTGCTGATTACAACAAAGCCAAATGCGGCGTGGATCAACTCGATGAAATGATAAAGGATCTGTCCTATTCTCCTTCGACAAGACATTGGCCAATGAAGGTAAGTTGTACTTAGTTTTACGCATTTTATTAAATTTTTATGTTATTACATTAGATCATATTCTGGTTTGTCAATGTTGCTGCCCTCAACGCTTGGGTTCTCTATCAAAAGTAAAGCAGAATGACGTCGGCACACTCCGCAGAGTCACAACCGCAGAGACTTTCTTCGCCAACAACTGCCAAACAACTGCTAAAAACGGAAATGGAAAGCAGGACTCCAAGTTGGCTTCTCAGTGAAACAAAGAAAATTGAGGAACTGAAAAAAAAAGGATACAACAAAAGTCAATGGGCAAAGCAAAATCCGAGCTTTATCGGTGCCAAATTGGTCAGCACAGCGTCAAGCACGATGTTATCCTGACCTGCGAGGTTTGTTAATTGCACGACTATGGTTTATATTAATAGTCATAAATTTAGAAATGTGGTAGAAAAACGTGTAAAAAGCATTCCGTGCTGAAGCAAATCTGCGATGACTGCAACAAGTCGTGCTCTCCAGAGCAGAAAAGATCTCGAGAAGAAGTTAAGCAAGAAAAGCGAATCACTCGAGCGCATCCAGCAACGCCAACCAGAGGAAGGTGCGAAATACGTCAGAAGAATACAGTTCTCTTACATTGTAGTATCTGCTCTGAAAGGATATGTATCCAGCATCAAGCTCAAGGTAATCCAGTTATCTGCACTCATTGTTATAATAAATTGAATATTTGATATGCTTGTTCATTCGTCTTTAATTCATGTTTATACCCATTTTGTAGCCCTGTTCTTGCGCTTTAAGGTATAAAAATTGTATCTTTAGATCACATCCCTGGAAAAATTATAAGCGTTTCGCAAAGTAATTTGAATTTTCGGGAATCTTTTTGTAAATGTAGAAATCAAATTTTTAATAATTCTCAGCACAAAAACCTAATACTTTTATAGCTGTTAGAAAGCCTGATGCATGCCCACCCTTTTGAGACATTACTTGACTAGTTGTAATAGAGATATTCGTGATAACCACAAAAAAGAAGCTAACAATTCAATGGTCTGGGAGCACAGTGTTTTGCAAATTTTAAAATGCCTGGATCTCAAAATTTTTACAATTAACTTTAAAAACTAATTGCACCATCGCACAGGGCATTAAATTCTGCATCGATATCAACACTTGTCACCACCATCCGTTCTCATGTTAAAAAGGTGGCCTTATATCAAGAGTCACGGATCTTAGTAGCAAAAGTTCAGATATTTTAAAAAATGATCAGTAGAATAATAATCTATACGATTTTTTGGACTAGACTGACGAATCAGGTTCGCCAAAAGACCTCAAAATTGAGTTAAAAAGTGTCGGGGCCTAGGCGGGCACGAACTTGAGGGGTGGCTTTGTATCGAGAGTCGACTGTATTACAAAAGGTCAAAAAATAGTTTTGTCTAATATTTGCTGAAAAAAGGAATTATGTAACTATTTAGGAAGAAAAGACAATTTAAAGGTTTGTAAAATAAAAGACAAAGTTTGTCAGCTTGATCATAAAAAGACATTATTCTAAAAAATTTAAAGAAATTTGTATTTGAATAATGCAGTAAACCCTGGATTTTACGCCACTTTTCTTGGTTCTTATTTACAGTCGACGCTCGATATAACGATGGTTTGGGGACTGTCAAGGGGTGATCGTTATATCGAGCTTCGGCTGTAGTCACATATGAGCCTGAATAGGCTGAACTATATTTTAGACTATCAAAATAGGACCCTGAGGAGTAGCGTAAAATCTTGAGTCAGCGTGTTGTACTTTGAGTTAAAAAAGAATAAGCTAAAATCCAAATAAATGAGATTTTCGTTGATGTTCTATGTCTATTTCCTGCGGCAGAAAACGCATCTGAGCACAGTTACCAAAAAACTGGCTACAACCAATACACCCAGTCCAATAAGCACTATGATTATCCAGCTCTAAAATATGACTTCTGTTAGATTGCTAAAGCGAATCAGCAAAAGTTTTACAAATTGGTATTTCTTTTCCATTTTCCGGGTTAAAAAGCATATTAAAGAAAATACGAATAGCAGAGATGACTAGAGTTGTGAAAAAGCCAGAGCAGAATCTTTTGCTGGTTTATTCTCGAGAATATTCTCGGGTTTTTTGGCCTTCACGGCTTTTCAAAACGTGAATAAAGGTTCACTTTAGCTTTTAAAAAAAATTCTCATTTTGACTAGAAAAACGAGTTCCGGACTAGAAATGGCTTCTAGTTTCCATAGATGCTCGATTTGGTAAAAATTTGCTCCAACTATTTAGAGCAGATCTAGGGCTACATTTTCGTATATGACTCGCTATCAAAAAATTCAAATTTCAATGTTTTCTAGGCAAAAGAAGTTTTATTAAATTTTTAGCCTTGTATAGTCTGGACTTTCAATAGACCTGTACTCGAATTTTTACAGGAAAAGTCGGAAATCTGGTATTTATGACCGGTGTCTACTTTTCGATTTCACGTCTAATGGACTAATAATTTGAAAAAATAAAATAAAAAATCAATGTGTCCCATAGGCGGGGAACTCACGACTTCAAGGAGAAAAGCATTTTTTCTTGATCATTTTTGATACTGAAATATGTCACGAAAAAGATTATTTCTGCCACAAAAACGGCTACCACAAAGAACCCATAAAAAGGCTAAAATTTGTCCCGAATTTTTTTCGGTGGCACATGTAAGCCTTTTTGTAGTAACCTGTGTTTCGTGGCACAAATAATCTTTTTTCGAAACCCAAATCATATTATGTTTTAAAATTCATAAGCTATCATATCGCGGGAGTTTAAAATTAAACTCAAAAAGAAACTGCTCTATTTTTATATGACCTGGCTTTTTCTCATGGTTTTTTCAGGTTTATTCTCGAGAATATTCTTATTTTACAACTCTAGAGGTGACTGTTACAACTAGTTGCAACTCAAAATAATAAACAAATTTTTGTAGGTAAAAATATTGTTCTCAAAAATATTATTGGGTTGATTCATAATTAATGCGGATTTTTGTTGCCTTATGATTCTTTTGATCTATTTCTTCTTTAAATTTGCTTTTTTGTTTTAAAGTATGCCCTCGCTTTTAGTTAAGAAGAATGCGCGTCGAAAACCACCTTCACATTCGCCATATCATGCTCTACCACTTCGAGAAAGGGCAGCGCAGTCTTTTCGCGATATTGTCGAGCTCTTTGGCGAAGAGGCGATCAGTCAAAGTCAGGTGGAAAGATGGTTCAAGCGTTTCAAATCCGGTGACACAAGCTTGCAAGATGAGAAAGGAAGAGGTCGCCCATCTGACTTTAATGATCAAGCTCTCAAATCTTTCCACCTGACTTTGACTGATCGCCTCTTCGCCAAAGAGTTCGACAATATCGAGAAAAGACTGCGCTGCCCTCCATCCTTCTCGAAGTGGTAGAGCATGATATGGCGAATGTGAAGGTGGTTTTCGACGCGCATTCTTCTTAACTAAAAGCGAGGGCATACTTTAAAAGCAAAAAAGCAAATTTAAAGAAGAAATAGATCAAAAGAATCATAAGGCAACAAAAATCCGCATTAATTATGAATCAACCCAATAGTAGCTGTTTGACCCACCTGTATGTTAACACAGCACTCATTGTTGAGGTTGCCACAGCACTTGTAATAGTGAAAAATGGATGAAGCTGGACATTGGGTGCCTGCCAATCTGACGGGACACCATTTCTCACCTTCTTCCGGGGTGGCTGCCTTTTTTAGATCGTCTGTTATGTCTGCACCACTGCCTAATGTGATGATTGAGAACAGGGACAGAATAGTGAAAAGTACAAAATGCATGCTTGTTTAACTAAATACACAGCTAAAATTGTATAAAAATGGTTTGCAATGTAAAAATAATACAAGACAAACAATTAAAACTCGCAAAATTAATACTCTAGTTTTTGGGTTTTTGGGTTTTGCAGCGCTGTTTTTATCCATGACTAGAAAAAGAACCAGACTTTGCAGACCCGGCACAGGCCAGACTTTTTATTTGGAAGTCTTGACGGGTCATGCCTGAGAAAAAACTTTGCGGGTCAAGCCCTAAAATTTGGGCGCATGCACAGGTCTGTTTGTTGTGAGAAACAATGAATAAAACTTGGATCTTGGCCATTTTTTTTAAATTATATATTAGGTTGTCTCAAAAGTTCGCACCGCGTTGCTTGGTCCCCCCTGTTGAAAATTTTGTACAGTTTTAAAAAGTTCTCTGTGTTTATTTTGCAATGTTTTTCAGTTTTTCGTTTATTTTTTTGCTCAGCTCATATTGTTTATTGTTTTTAGATGGATAGCAATCATATTCGCCACGTTATGTTGTTTTTGTTTGATTCTGGGCTGATTCTGGGATCGTTTCTTTTCTTCAAAGCCAGCCGGATTTTATGTCAAGGGAATCAGTCGTCTTCAAGAACGCTGGGAGAAAGTTGTGGAATTTGATGGAGATTATTTTGTTGATTAATTGTTATGCTTTGTTTTGATTAAAATTTGAAATTTTGCTGTATTTGAACGTTTGACTGTGAAACGGTGCGAACTTTTGAGACAACCTAATATTTAAATTTTCTTGTAGATCTATAATTTCAACAATTAAACAAACTTAAGGCAATTAAAATGCTTGTTAACTTCTCCACATGACCTTAAAAGTGATTGCAGTCAAATTGTGACTATTCTCAAACAATTCAGATAAGTTTTATATATTTGTCAAAAGAGAAGAAATATGGCTTTGTAATAGATCCAAACACACTAAATATAAAAATTAAAAAAACAAGTATGGTTAAAAAAATATTAGGAAATAGTAAAGACACAAATGGCTCTTGCTCAGGAATCGTAAATAGAAATTTTGAAAATAAGGACATTTGCTCAAATTAAGGACATTCTAGGGTATTTTTGCTATTTTATAGAGTGCTTATTGCTGTTTTGAAGCTAAGAAATAAGATTTGACGTACAATTCTATAAAAAGATAAGATTTGGGATCCCAAAATAAGGACAGATGTTATTAAAAACGACGTTTACGCGTCCCGCTCTAATTGTCCATTAGGCTTAAAAGATAATAAATAATTTAAAAGAGATTTTATTTAAAAAAACTATGGGTCTAAACATGTAAAAGTATGCTATTTTTTAGTCAAACATATGTATTTATAGCATAGGGGATTCTATTGTGGAGTTAATTAATTTTATAATTAAGGGTGTTTCGAGAATTTTGCCAGTTTCCTTTGCAGGTCAAATCGCATAATTCTGCAAGTCGACTCAAAATTGAAAATAATTTTTTAGGTATTTAATGGAAAAACGATTTTTGTTTGGATCCCATGTGGTTTGAGTCTTGGTCTGTGAGTGACCTCTGGGATGGGCAAGAATTAAACCACAATGGAGACCAAGCAAAAATCGTCTTTTTCACATCATATACCGTATTTCCTCTAATTACCGCCCTCTAATAAGCGCCCCCTCGACTTTGAGGGTCTGTATTTCAGAGCAGGAATTTTTTTCGAGCAAGTTTTTTTGCGTTTTCTTAGTTCCGCGAGCTCTGCCGATTCTGCTTTTGATTTTGGATTTCCACCGAAAATTTCAAATGACTCTAATAAGCGCCCCCTCTAGAGGTCGATCGAAAAATAAGCGCCCCGGGGCGGTAATTAGAGGAAATACGGTACTGAAAATTGATTTTTGATTTTCAGTCGGTATTTACAGCATTTCATAATTCAATATGTAAAATAATATAGCCAAAATAAAACTGGCAAAATTCTTGAAACATGCTGTATATAAAAACAGACATATCGTAATGTCGATTAATATGCTATCAGCATCCGCAATTTACCCGTGGAACTATGTAAATCAATGATTATATTTTCTCTAATATACCGACCGGTCGGTTTAACCTCCCTCTAGGGGTTCGATAATTACAGAGGGTTGGTATATTAGAAAAAATACGGTATCCAAAAATTGTTAGTAGAAAAATTTTATTCAAGAATTTCAACCCAAGGAAAGAAGAATAATGATATGTTGTTTACCCGGCATTTATCCAGCACTAATCTACCACCTAACTCTACAACCATCAAACGCCAATTAAATGTTTTTTTGGCAGAAAGGGAGAAAAGTGTCAAAGGCAATCAAGAGTGAGTATCGACCCTTTTGCAAGGTATATAAAGTAATGGTTGCCACACCAACCATTCTAATGGTTGAAATAAGTAGTCAGCGCCCTTAATGCATACATACACTTCAGATAAGCTAATAAAAGCTAAAAATGGCTGTGTGTTATCTCTTTGCAATATCTTCTTGGCTCAATGGAACACAACACCAACTAAAATAGAATCTTTTTCAGCTATTTCGTTAGTTTTTTTAAATTATTGGTAAAAGTGGATTTAAGTGACACTTTGAAATATGCCTTTTATGTAAAAATAACATTTCGGCGTGGTATTACGTTTTTTAGAAAGATTATAAAAAATGTTTTAAAACTGTGAAATAATTTGGGAGTGCTCTGGAACCGGTCAAAATGCTGCTCTTAAATCAAATGTGTCCCTTCGGTCTTTTTGCCCTTTGATGAACCACTCTACGCATCTTGCTCTCTATTGAGAAAATTAGACCATGTCTAAAAGAAGAAAAAATCGACTGTGGAATCAATCAATTTTTTTACCAGCAATAACAAGACTCCAAACAGAGTGTCATTCGATTGCCTAAAATGTCAGCTTTCAAACAAAAATAATATCTCGTCGACAAAAAATTAGATAGCTTTAAAAAAGTGGCTCTATATGTGTTCGAGGGACCCCCGAAAAAAATATGCCTTGGTCCCCCTTGTTGTTTATTTTTGTGATTTTTTAAGCTTAGGCAAGGACTGGCCAGCGTATGTTAGGTCCGACTCAAAAATGATTCTAGATTGAAAAAAAGCAAGACAAACATATTTGAATCTGTCCTAACCATGTTGTAAATCTGAGTGTTGTAAATCTGAGATTTTCCGCACCGGCACCCGCACCGGCACCAGCACCGACCCCTAACGATTTTCCGCACTGGCACCGCACCGGCACCGGCCGGTGCGGTGCCGGTGCGGAGGCGGTGCTCTTGCGCACCGGCCAGATAGAATAAGTTATTTTTATAGGTATTTTTTAACAAAAAAACAAATAGATTTTATAATTAATTTTAGCCAAAGCAATTTATTGTAATAATGCAAGCAAATGATCAAAGTTCAATAAGGTTTTTATTAAAATTGAGAAGAACTTTTTGTCCGATAGTCTTCGGTCCAGTATTTCCTTTGTGGCCACTGGAAACAATGGTTAGTTGCAAAAATAACCTCTCAACTCCTGAGGAACTAGCGGAATGGCCAGAATGATCTGAGCCAATTTTTTTAGCTGAGGATACGCCTTTTCTGCATCATAGATTTGCCTAAATTCTAGGGCCGGTGTTGCTTTTTAGCGACTACAGCTAAATAAGCTTGTTCAGTGTTCACGTGGTCATAAATTTCTACCAGCCTTCTGTAGGTTCAAGGGAATTCCATTCAAGGGAATTCCATCGAGTACTAGCTGGAAATAGCAGCTTGTTTTTCGCCAATATGAAAAGTTCTCCGGTTGCCTTGTGGGACTTGGAAAATTTTCTCAGCGTTTGAAAGACGCTCTAAAATTTAATTATTATTCACAAAAAATCGAGATTTAAACAAACGTTATCAAGCAGTACTGTTTTAAGCACTACCATTTCGATGTCGGTCTCAAATGTGTCTTTCAAAACAAGCTGGAGTCGATGAATAGAGCAACTGATGTGTTCGTTGAGCAAATAAAATGGTTTTTCTGTTTCTGATGGTGTTTCATCAACCCACCCTTCATTCAGTCAAGAAGGATTTTCTTCTTCAAACAATTCTTCAGCTTCTCCTACCTCATAATTGCTCTCCCCTTCTTCTTCCTCATTTTCTACAGCAAAAGGACGGAAAAATGCTGCTTTCATATTCGATGCCGAGTCAGTCACGATTCTAAGGGGTTGATTTTAGCCAGGGTCTTGTCAATGAGATCCGTAAGCAGTCAAGTATATTTATCCAAATTATTAACCAAAAACCTGATGTATCGCGCTGAATGGCTTTCAGTCATTTCTAACATTTCTATGAAGTTTTTTCGGTGCTAGTGCAGAATCGTTGTCCAAAATATGCTTTGGTCCCCCTGTTGTTTTTTTCTCAAAAAACAGCTTGGTCCCCCCTGTTGTTTCAAAGGTGATGATGTTTAAGGTGATTATGTTAATGCCATCGAGCGATTTCGTTAAACAGGCCGCAATGAAGACAGAGCAAGAAGTGGGCGACCAGCTACAGCAACCACTCCATCCGAAACTGTTTGCTTCGGAACAATCATATCACGAGCGATCTCACTTTGCTTCTTCCCTTCTTCCCAAAGTCGCACAATGCGTGCTCTGAGATCGGACATTCTAAAGCATGAAATTTATTAACATAAAATGACAAGTGATGCACTATTCAAGAGAGGAAAACAAGGGCTTTCTGATGATACCAAAAAAATGCATTTATGTTTTTATTTTACTGAAAAAATTGGCTTTAAACTTTGTCCGGGAACTTTTCGGTCACATGGTAGAAATGTACTCCGCTTCGCTGATCAACTTTGTTGCTTTTGAATGACAGTTTTGAATTCCTCTGCAGTCAGTTTCTGGAGTGAGTACCTTAAAAATATACAAAACACTTCAGATAAATGTATTTTAAAGGTACATCAGAATTCGGCACGCATGACAAAAATTTTTGCAAGTATGGTAAAAAGGAAATGTGCTAGTTCCAGCATAGAGAGCAAACAACCTTGTTGTTATTTTTTTAGAGCGGATGACAGGAAAATTGAGGGTTTGGGTTGCCTTCTTTTTTTGCTCATTTTCAACTACCTGTTCTAGCTTTTTTGGCTGGCTTCTCTAGGAATGTCTCAAAATATTGCTGGCTCTGAAGTCCATTTCAGTTGCAAGTTGACAAACTTTGCACTTTCGGTTTTGAAAATCAAAGTATTTGGCAAATGGATCTGCTGAAAGACCAAGTTCTTTCACGGTTTGGTCTTTATCTTCAACTTTGAGTTTCTCTGCAAATGGGGCATCTGCAAAACGACTGAGGGGTCACTAAAATACCAAATGAACAAAATCGACGCTAAGTGAGCAGAAACAACGCCAAAAATACGCTGGCCTACCCTTGCTGAAGACCAGGCATGTGCACGGGCCATACTTTTGGCGGCCCGACCCGGGTAAAATTTTTGGGCCGGCCCGGGCCTAGTCAAAAAATAATTGGCCCGGGCCGGCCTGGCTACCAAATAGTTAACAGTGAAATTCACACCATCATTTTTCCCATAATAACATTTGTTCAACAACATCCTCTTTAGTTAGATCGATAGCAAGTTTGGTCGAATTATCTGATAGATGAACAAGAGTTAACAGGAATGCAAAGAGATGTAAAAAATTTTAATTATTCACCATCTAAACGGCTCTTTTTCAATGGAGGTGATGAAAATCTCAATAGGTCTATTAGTTACGTTCTAAAAATATTCCTTAAAATATGGTAGTCGGATTGCAAAAGAGATAATGAAAGATGAATTGGGCACAGTTGAAACAATTTTTATGAAAATAAATTTAAAAAAAGATGGGAGTTCTAATCTTTATAAATTATTTATGACGAGCTTTTTCGGGCCGGCCCGGCCCGTGCACATGTCTGCCGAAGACTAAAAAGGGGGGACCAAGGTAAATTTTTTTCGTGGGATAGCCAATTCGATTTAAATCAAATCTCTACGGTATCAGGCTTCGTCTTTGCCATTTCGAAAAATAAAAATAATATTTAGATTAGATTTAAAGTTGTAGTGAATTATTGGTGTGCTCTAGATGAATGTTATTGTGGGGCAAGGACATGGCCTTATAGCTAAACAAACAGTGCTCTTGTTATTTCTCTTATTATGAAAGGAGAACAGAATGCATTTTCATATCCTCTTTCTTTATAATAGTTACATTCACTGCAATTGTTGAGGTAAAACAAAACTTTTGTAAATTTTATTTTAAAAAATATCAATATAAATCAGTTTTAGGTAGTTGAACAGCGAAAATTTAAAAAAGACTAGAATCGCCAAATTTATTGCATCTTAAATAATTTTTTAATTTGCTAAAAACATAGATTTTGCCTAATTTTTAAATCTGGCATTCTTTGACAGACAATATATCATAACAATAATAATGGCAGCAGAAAGTTGGGTAATTTAAAATTGGCAAGATAAAACATCTATAATTAAAAATTGACCCAATTTTAAATGTCCCAATTTTCTCCTCTCTATAGTAATAATGACCACAAAAAAGTATTTAGTCTACAGGGTGTTTCAAATTTTTCTGACACTTTTAAGCGGTCGTAACTTTTTTTAAGGCCGTTTTTTGAATTTCTGTGAACGCAGATCGACTCAGTTTTTTATGACAACTTTTTTGGTATATAATGTGAAAAACACGATTTTCGCTTGGTCCCCCCTGTGGTTTTGGCCTTACCCATCCAAAGGCCACCTACAGACCAGGAGCCAAACAACAGGGGGGACCAAGCGAAAATCGTGTTTTTCACATTATATACCGAAAAAATTGTCATCAAAGACTGAGTCGATCTGCGTTTACAAAAATTCAAAAAAACGGCCTTTAAAAAAAGTTGTGACCGCTTAAAAGTGTCAGAAAAATTTGAAACACCTTGTACATTTGACCAACCAAGAAAAACTTGCTATTGGAACATCATCATCAATATAAAAACAGCAATCACCGGCAAAACAATAAAACACAAAAAATACATCAAAGAGGGTCGTATCGTAGTTTGCAAAAAGATTTGTACATTTTGAAGTTTTCTTTCTCTGAAATTATAAAAACTTGCTGGTCCGTGAAAAAGTACTCTTTTTCACTGACTTTCACGTTTTCAATCTTAAAAATATATTTTTTTTAATTTGCCGATACGACCCTTGATTAAAGATTCTCATGAAATCAGTGCTTAGTTTTTCGGGGCACTGTGATTTGCAAACATTATTTCGATCTATTTTTGCAACAAAACTATTTTTTAAGGCGCCGTATTTCAGCCGTAAAACTGTTGGTTGCGTTCCGCAAAAAACGGAGAAAACACCGTGTAAACTATAGGGTTAGTCAAAAAAAACCGCCGCATTTTCGAAAAACCATTTAAATTAATTTTAAGAAGCAATTTTTGAACGTAACTCATATTTTATCCACTCCTCTACAATTTTTTCCATAGAAAATAACATTTACAGTGTGTTTGAGGCTCAATATGAATTCAATATGAATCTTTTTTTAAAATAGAGTGAAATAGAGCAAAATAGAGTGTCGCTAAATCGAGTACCCGCGAGTCTTTTCGGCAAAACTGTTGTCATTTACAAAAAGATAGGCAAAATCAGAATCCTTGCGATATTTCGGACTAGACTGACCAAAGACAACTGGCAAAAGGCTTCGAAAATCGAGCTAAAAAAGTGTCGGACCCGAGGCGGAAACGAACTTGAGGGGTGCGTTAAATCGAGGGTTGACTGTATAGTCAAGAGTATAACCTCTCTAAGCATAGGTCTTCTTCTCAAACCCAGCCACGTGCAGAACTGGAATAACTATATTATGTGAGTCGGACATCTCTAGGATTAGAGACAGTAAATCGTATACTACGGAGAATTTTGGAAATCGTCCGGGCGTGGACTTAAGTACACCATTTTTTCAACAACGGGGCGGTTTTTTTGACTAACCCTGTACTACTCCTTCTAAATAGTTATTCCAAAAATTTGTGTATTTTTGGAGTTAAAAAAAGTAACAACTTAAGTGACAGCACAATAAAGCAGAAATTAGCAATGATACAAGAATGGCTGTTTAAATTGTGGCTTCATGGCTTAAAACTTTAGTTGTGAACTTTTGTTTTCAATTTTACAACTCCTAAAATTAACACACTTTTCAAACAGTTATCTAGAAAACAAAAAAATGGTCTAATAGAAAAACTAAATCGAGAATTTTTTAATAGCAGAACAAAAAACTTCAATACATTTAAACGGAAAAGGGGGGAAATGTATAAAGTGGATCCCAAATAGTTGAGAGAAAGGGAGATTAAAGTAGGTGAAAACGTAAGTTGGTTAGCAGCAGCATCAGGGGCCACAACAGGCAAGGGAAGTAGGTAGTAGTAGGGCTTGTTCCTGAGGTGCTGCTGCCTGTTTGTTTGCCCCTTTTGGACATCATCCAACCACCCCCCGGCATGCTTTCCTCTAGCTCCTCCTCCTCCTGCTGCTTTTTGACAGGCTTTTTCTTCCTTCTCTGCTGTCTTTCCTGAGGCTTGTGAGCAGGTGGCGGTGTTGAGTTGTCTTGGGTTCCCCTGCTGCTTGCCCCCTTCCTGGGCCTGTATTCCCAGGCTGTGGCCACAGGATCGTCCTCCGAATGGGGGGCTCTTGTCCTAGTGTTTTCTGGAAAAAGTTGGTTAGCTATACTACTATATTATTTAATTGGCCCGCTCATAGTTCTTGAAATTGAAATGCACTTTTTTTTTGCCGTTTGTGGCACAATTTTGATTACAGCCCATGGGATTTTGAATTGCTCCCAATAGTTTTTGGTGTCAAAATGAAACCCTGTCTTCGTGGAATACAACGCTACTTTGTGCATTCCAGTTTTTTAAAATTGAAATGTAAAATGCAAACGACATTTTTCTAAATGTGCTGAAACCTTGAACATTTTTGAATCACAATACAAAGCTTGAGTATTCTTTAAATCCATCTGTCTTTGGGCTTTATTTTAAGAGAAAGAAGTCTTTTGCGGGCTTATCATAGCACCGAGATATAAGCAAAAGTATGCAAAAAAGAGCGACATTTCAGTTTCAGCGAACTATGAGCGAGGCCGTTGGAAATAGAGCTTGCAAAAAGGTATTGAATAATATTTTGATATGCATAAGATTATAGGGTCAATATGAAAATTAGATAGTCAATTTACGTTAAAAAAACAGTCAAACTTCGAAACAACAGATAGGACCAAGGCGAAATCTTTTTCAAAATTTTCGGTCACTTTTTCGGCTTTTTCCAAAAAACCCAAATGCCTTTCCGCAACCTAAAAATATGTTTTACCGTATTTCCTCTAATAAGCGCCCACCCCTAACTTTGAGGACCTTTATCTCCACCCAGAGCAAATGTTTAGCATTGCTGTTTTTGCATTTCTTTAGCTCCACGAGCTCTACCGATTCCGCTTTTTAGATTTTGGTTGAGCACCCAAAATTTTCGATGCGTTAACGTTTCCGGTTTTTTCAAATCAAAGGCACGGCAAAAAGTGATTTTTGTGAAAAAAATGTCTTGGTCCCCCTGTTTTTTTGAAAATGCCAATAAGCAAGGTTTCAGAACAACAGGGGGACCAAGGCAATTTTTTCATTCATTTTTTCATTTGAAAAAAAAAAAACCGGAAACGTCCCTTTACCAAATTTTCGAGACCGACTCCAAATTTTTCAGATTTTTGGAGGTACGAAAAATAAGTGCCCATGGGCTCTTATTAGAGGAAATACGGTAAGCATGTTTCAGGGCATAAAACAGCAAAAAACATGTTCGGGGCATTTTTGAGAATTTGGTGGATAGTGAAGTTTAACCGCATCCACAAGGTTGCACACAATGGACAAATTTTTTGTCATTTTTGACATCGCTGTTTTGGATTTAAAATTTTTTTCATTAAACATTTGAAAAAGGTGCCGGAAATAATTAATCAGTCTGCAATTCAATTTTATCAAAGCCGTGTTTACATAATTGTAAAGGGCACGAGAGAAAAATTGACCTGCTTAAGAGGTACCTATTTTTTTCCTTCCCTAAATTACCACACCCCTTTCATCAATAAAAAATTAACCATAGTGTTTGATGCCTCTTGGATTATTGGGTAGGTCGACAAAGTTACTACTGTCTCCCAGGTGGATGTTGGGAAGTACTTGTTTGGGAGTAACTTCTTCTATGTACTTCTCGTCTGAGCCACCGTTATCCATGGACTGAGTGGGCTGGATGGGCTCAGCAGTTACTAATTCAACCTCTTGCTTGTTATGCATGGTCTCTTCTTCAGGCTCCACCGCTGACAGCTCTGTCTCGTACTCGTCTGCATTTGCTAAAATCAAATCAACTTAACTTTTGATGATTTTTTTCGGAATTCGTGTTTGCAAAAAGAATTTTTTGACGCTACTACCAATTCCTTAAAACCTCTACTCTTAGACCTCCTTTTACCGGGTTCCTCAACTTTGAAGACATATATCTCAGCCCAGAGAATGAATTTTGCAAAGCTGTTTGTTGAATTTTCGACCCTACCGGAGTATATACACCCCCCCAAATGAATTTTTTTTTTAAGTGCTTCCAAACACCCTATATCAACCTAAAATCACCTCAGGAGTTCAAAAAAGACATTATTTTTGTGTTCTGGTCTATAAAAACTTGAGTTTTGGGCATTTTGAAATTTCGACCATTTGGCTGCTTTACCATGTTTTGGTCACTGGAGCTGGGCAAAAAGAGCCTCTAAATGCATTTTTGATCAAGAGTCTAACTCGGAATTATGTCAAAGGTAAGTGAGTGCGCGCATCTTTAACCAACCAAGCCCCCTACGCCCCCTTGGTTGCTTGGGGTTGAGATGCGCACACCCACATACCTTAGACACAAATCACTCGAAAGGGACTCTGGATGCATAAAAAATGTATGCATACCAGAGTTTCTTTATGCGGTAGGCCTCAGTTAACAAAACTATGTTCAAATTCCATCTTTTTGGGGCCAAGGTACCCTCAACATCTGATTTACTAAGTTATAATAAACAGAAATCAACTCAAAATACCAAAATTCAAGATTAAAAAAAAATCGACTTTTTATAGAAAAAAGTAGGTGAAAACACCTTTTTTATCGTGTTCAACGTGTAGGAAATGCTTAAAAATGGTTAAAATAGTGTTTTGAAAAAGTTCAAAAAAAATTTCATTTGGGGAGGGGTATACTCCGGTAGCGCCGAATTTTCTTAACTCCCATGAGCTCTACCAATTCAACCTTATAGATTTTGGTTAAGCACCTGAAAATGTCGAGATCGACCCCAATTTTTCCTTATTGAGGAGATGAAAAATAATAGACTTAGGTCTAATAATAGAACTTTTACGATAAGCACAGAAATAGGTTACTCAAAATGTTACATGAAATTTTCACATTTAAAAAAATGCCTAGTCAAAAAAGCCAGAAATTTCTTTTTTTTTACAAATTTAATGCGAAAATTTTTTTGACAAAAATATTAATTCCCTATGTTTTGTTTTTGTCGTGTTTCAAAGTACAAGCGATTCTACCCTCAGCAAATTCGTGCACTTCTTGATGATATGGTTCCTCCTCCAATTTTTCTTCAGGCTGGGTATGTTCCTGGTGCTTTTGTTCAGGTTGACTGGGCTCTTGCTGTTGTTCTTCTACTTGTTCTGGTTGTTGGTCTTCGGTTGCCTGAATGTGGTGCTCTTCGCTTTCCTCGTCCATTTCGTCCATCTCCTCCTCATCGTCGTCCTCATCTTTTAGGTGATTTGGGGACGGAGATGGCTCATTGGTGACTGCAATAACAACAAGTATAAGTACCGTATTTTCTCTAATAAAAGCCCTTCCCAAAATCTGGAATTCCATTTATTTATTCTTCGAGTTTTTACCTCCTTTTCTGAATCGACTCTTGCTTGTAAAACATACCAAAATTTGGACCAGATTCTCAGCTACGTTGCGGCAAACAACATGCCTGGGAGTCTTAACGAAAACGTGGGACAAAATTCGAAGAATAATTTTAAAAAATTCCGGATTTTGGGGAGGGCTTTTATTAGAGAAATACGGTAATTCAGCTGTGTTATGACTTATACACTCACTAAATTTTTTTAAATTTGAGCTCTGCAGTTTTAGCCCTTAAAAATATCGTGTGTTTGAAACTATTTAGTGCGGTTGAAGTGTAATTGTTCACATACATGAGCACCTCCCGATATTAGGCCACTCATGTTTGACTTTTGTTTGGCAAAAATTTCAATTTGCCAAGCTTTCTTAAAGGGCATGCTCATTGCCAATTGGAATACCGTATTTCCTCTAAAAAGCCCCCCTCTAATAAGGCACCCCTCAACTTTGAGGACCTATATCTCAGCCCAGAGTCAATTTTTTGCAAAGCTGTTTATTGCGTTTTCTTAACTGCCACGAGCTCTACGGATTCCGCTTTTTAGATTTTTATCCAAAAATCTACAGATCTACCTCAAAATTTCCCGATTTTCGAGGGGTTGAAAAATAAGGCCCCGGGGGCCTTATTAGAGACAACACGGTATATTGAAAGGCGGGTAACCAGGTTTATTCAAGCGAGAACTGTCACAAGCCGCCCCTGCTCTACCATTGAGCCATCGATGTTATTATCCATTAAGGTTGTTTTTCATTACTTATTCTCAAAAGGCTCCTCAACAAATTTGTTCTAGTTCAGAGATACGAATGCTCCATTTTAAAAGGGCGTGCTAGTTAAAGAAAATATGATTTTCTAGCGGAATAGAAAATATTTTTTGTAGTGAAAAAGGTTGAACCTTGTATTTGGCACTGCTCGCCTTCAAACAAGCCTAAATTTTATAAAAACAATTAGAATAAGTGAAACTTATACCAATTTACCAATAAAACATATGCATTTATGGATGTTGGTTTGTTGTGTGTCAAAAGCACAAACACCTCCATTCAAACAAGTCAGTTTGCAGTCAGCTTGATTAGCAAGAAAGGCAAAGCCAGCATGAACTGTCTGCAAACAGCTTAATACACTCATCACTATTGCTACCAAAGCGAACAAGGAGGGTGGTGCAGCCATTGATTGCCGTAGAATCATGCTCTGCATGCAACAATTCCCTAAATTCATTAATATCTATTGTTTGCCATCTTAAAATTTATTAATTAGTGCCATTCTGAAAAGTGAAAAAAAACAAGACTATACAAACCGAAATGTTGCAAGCTTTATTAACTACTATATTTCAAAAAACTGGCTTTTTTAAGTGCCTAAATGGTTATTTCTTAACACCCCAAAGGACGAGAAGCACTTTTCCTAGTTGGACTGATAATTTAACGCTGAGCACAATGGCGCCGGTCCTTTCCGCTTCAACCATGGGTTCAGTAGGTGTGAAGGGGTCCAGGAGGTAACGAATTGCGCATGGTCAAAATCAAGCTGGGTACCCACAAGTTTTCAAATGGTGCGCCATGGTTGTCATACTACACCTAAGCTTATAATATACCAAAATGACTGTCAGGAACTTAGCTTTCAAAAAAGATAAGGCATAGGCTGTGTTGATATTTGTAAGCTCTAATTCAATACTTTTTTGTCAGGGTAGATTTTTCCAAAATGTTCTAGCTTGACTTTCTACGAGTCATAACAATGTGTAGAGATAATTTCTAGCTAAATGCTTAAAAGAAAACAAAAAAGCCAGAATCTGACGATTTTTTGACAATAAATACAGGACTAGCTTATTAAAAAATCATGACAAAATGTACAAAATTTATATATAAGTTGCAACGCAAATTTCCCATAACTTTTTCTCTGCTAAAAAAATCTCAGCGTGGTCAATGTTCTTCTAAAACTGGTCTTTAAATACCATAGACACTGTCAAATTTCGAGTTCCGCTCAAGACAATAAATATTCAAATTTTAAAATGAAATATTTATTTATGTAATGTTTAAGAGAAAAAATAGCTACATGCTCAAAAATTTCCGAGTTTATTTCGGCTTGCCCTGCATTTCTAAGTAAGTGCTTCAAACAACAAAAATCAAAATAACTCCAAAAGTTTGACAATACAACGCGTCTCAATTTAAACTATTTTTCTAGCTTTCGGGGTTAGGCCTGTTTTGTCTTGTCAAGCGAAAATCCATAAATCAACAGTTTTCGGCCCGTTCATAACTGTAATTAAAAGCAAATAACTGCAGAAGTATAAAAGGTTTTCCCTCAAATTTCTACAGTTATCGACCAATCTCATACTGACTCAAGATGAATAAGTGGTCATTCTAAAGTTTTTTTAAACGGGACAAAAATACGCCTAATACCCCTTTCTCCAAAATCAGAAATAAAAAAGTTTAAATTCAGGCGTGTTATATGCAAGAGCAATAAACAATATTTGACCAGAGTATTGTTCCCAAAATTTAGAAAAAAGGACATTTGGGTAAAAAAATAGTCATTTTGTCCAGTGCTTAAAAAAAGATTTTGACTAAAATTTCAAAAATAAAAATTAGGTCCTAAAAAGGGCAAATCTTTTCCAAAAGGGCAAATCGATACCCTGCATTGAACCCCTTCAAAATTTTTGATTCAAGCACTTATATCGAATATTTACAAAAAATTCAGCTAGAATAAGATGATTCCTCACAAACTAGTTAGCACTCCCTGTTGTTATAAACACATAAAAGGTCAATTAATTTCTCTTGCTACCCCACCTATTGTTGGTCGTAGCAAATAACAATGAAATATAAATAGTGGGAGATGCAAAATACAAAAGGCTAACAGCTCCAAATATAATAGGTGGTGCACAAAAAGAGATATAGATTTATACTAATTGACTAGCAGCATTATAAGAAATTCGGCGCTAGTATAGAATACCCCCAAATCAGACCTTCTAAAATCGTTGAAACTACCCTTTGGAACAACAAGTTTAGGCTTAGCCCTTAGGCTTAGGGGTAGGCCAGCGTATGGAAGTTGTGACTAATAAGTGTTTTACGCACTTTTTCTGGGGTCTGGAACATATATTTGGGTGCTCCTTACTTAAGTTTTAGAAGGCATAAGTTTTCTGGGGGGGGTATTCTATACTAGGGTCAGAAATTCTCATTTGCTTTTGCCAAGCTTTAGATATAAAACATAGGTCTCATTTTGAGTCAGAATGACCAAATATAGTCAACGGGACAGAAACATGCACACTAACAACACCATGAAGCAACCCTCCACCCACCCCCCGAAGTCAGAAATAAAGAAAGTTTGCTTGGAGGCGTTTTATATGGTAAGAAAACATGGTATTTACGCGCAGCGGTGTGTGCAAAATTTGAATTGGCGGGGTAAATTTCTCTTTCGCCTCCCACTGTACTCTTTTCTTTCAAAAGAGTACGATTGTAGACGAAAGAAAAGTGTTTTAAATTTGAAATTGTTCGTGTTGGGCAAGCGCATTTTCTTGTTTTTACGTGTTAGCGTTTTAACGCTTTTAAAAAAATTGAAATTTTTTTCTGTTAAGTGTCGTTAAAACATAGAAAATAGCTAAAAATTAGTGCTATTAAAATCCACTGTTAGTAAACCGCACAAGCAAAAAGAAGAAGAAGGAAAAAGAACACATCAAATTGCTTAACTATATCCTATTCTTAACTATTGATCTCCTTAGCATAGTAAACAACAAAAAAGTTGAAATATACCCTAAAATATCCACCTCATTCCACCTGCTTTAAGACGCAATTCCACTCACAAACAAAGCAGTGGCTTTCTCCCAGGTGGCCAATAACACTCCCCCAATTCCAAAGGTTATGTGGGAAGGACAATATAACCAGCTAGCCAGCAACACAAGTATATCTAACTATACATGACCTGGCCCAATTAATGGGGCTAGGTAGAGCTAACAAGCCAGCGGCTATACTAAATGGATGGACAACAGCCTTGCTGCTAGCTACTGCTGATGGAATATTGGTTGATTGGCAAGAGAGCGGTGAGCAGAGAATATGAGCAGAACAGCTACAGGGTGCGGCATATAATGTTCCAAGCATTATCGATGAAAAAATTCAATTTTATTTTTTTTTAAGTTTGATACTATAAAAATTATTAAACACAAGCCGAAGAGGCGTCATTCGGCGCCTAAAACGTTAATTTTGAACAAATTTGTGGGTCTAAGGTTCGATGACCCCTTAAGCATGCCTGATTTTGCCAAATTTTGAAGTAAAACTCAAAATTTTAAGCATCACATGTCAATTTTAATGAGTTTTCTGAACTCTACGCACCTGTTTACCCTTAGAAACGTTGAGAACAAAAAGATTTATATATGGGAAGTGGGTTAAAAAGCGTCACGGACATGAATTATTGTTACATCGAATTGATTGTCCAGAGGGAAATGGTGGGGGCTGGAATTGAACCAGCTCTTTTGGATTACCGTGTCAACGTGCTGCCATTACACTACGCCTAAACCAGTGGACAAATCATGGGGAGAGACGAAGGCAAGCAGGCACAACAATTGTTGACAGTGTAACCCATCAAAATACTAAATGTAGATTTAAATTATTGTTGTAAATCTGCAAAGGTTGTCACCGTCACAACAATATGACACCGGCTCCGAAGCCGGTGCTCATTTCAGAACCAGTGAAGTGCCCAGTTTTGTTAGAAATTGCACGACTTTTTTAAAAGTGCTCCGCTTTGTTCAAGAAATGCTTGTTTTTTTGGTAGAGTGCCTTAGTTGATTGAAATAGACCCTTTTTGTTGAAAGACATTGACCTTGGCCAAACCTGCCCTTTATTAACAAAATTTGTCAGCAAAATCAACTTTTTAAATAGAAACTTAGGCAATCAGGACTGTTTTTTAATATTGGGTTGATGCGTAAGTCCTGCAACAACCCCAAAGTGACTTGCACTTTTTGATGGGTTGCAAAATATTTTTATTTATAAAATGTGCAAATAAATTTTTATGGGTTTAACAATTAACCTTTTTCTGCGAAAAATTAATAAGTGAAACCCATAAAAATTTATTTGCATATTTGATAAATAAAAATATTTTGCAACCCATCAAAAAGTGACTTTGGGTTGTTGCATGACTTATGCATCAACCCAATGGAAGTTTGAAAAATTTGGGTATTTGTTTAGGCTTTTTGGGCTCCCTAAAACTGCTTTATTTTTTAAAGTAGCGCTTTTTATTTTTGCTGCTTATAAAGTATGGGTATTGTTAGTAAATCGCATGGCTGTTTTTCTTCATATATTTTATGTTTATCTGAAATTGCTCAAGGGATGAAGCAGCGATAGCCATCAACAATTTTATTAAAACATTTTTTAGTATTTTAGTATATTATCATTTAGCCAAAATATTGTGTGTGCTGTTTTTACATTGTTTTTTTTTGGTGAAATTTCGTCCTATGTGTTATGGTTGAAGCTCTTTCCACAGTCTTATGGCTCGTTCACGGACTGAGACATAGACTGAAGCTAAAGAGTGTCCATAGAGATCTTTTCTAATTCAAGAAAGACATACAGAAGATCTGAGGGATGGTCAGTGGAGAAAGAAAATATGCAAAGAAACGTTTTAAAGCTGTTTTTCAACCGTTGAAGACACATAAACAATATTTTCTAAGTCTCAGTCCGTGAACACCTTAGACTGAGACTAAGGAGGTGTTCATGTAGCCAAAATAGTCTAATTCTAAGTCGTAGTCCGTGAATGAGCCACTAGAGATTTGGTCCCACCCTGTATAAGTGCCTATGGCTGAGTAAAATAAGAAACCACTGCCGCCAAGGGATAAAAAGAGTGATTCAGGTCTTGATCAAACCTACTGGCTAGCCTACTAATCCCTTTCTTTTTTGGGTGGAAAAGTGACAAGATGCTGTTCTCTAACCAGCAAAACAACTGTCCCTTTGTTTTATATAGGCTATTGCTTTGGGGGCAAGAGCAGTTTATTTGTTTCTTTGATGAGCAGTAGTAGCTAGTTATCTATCTCAATGATTTGCTGCTTGCAAGCAATGCCAACAAACACACTACTACTAGTCCTCGACCAGCTAGTTTAGTTTAATAGTAGAACGAATGAAAGATGATCCGATGTACAAGTTGGGAACACAAAAATAACTTTTTATGTTTTGGACGCTGAGAAATTTGATAACAAACAAAAAAATCTATAGAACATGCAAAAAAATTTAAGTTTTGTTCATGATTTTTTTAAATTGAACAATAGGTTCCTGTGCTTTTGTTCAATGCTAAATTTTATATCCGCCTTCAGTCCGTGCTCCCACTCCGTCAATGAAGAAAACATGTCTCCAGCTGGTCAATTGGTGCGCACCTCAAGTGCAGGGGGATTGCTACAGTCAGCCTACTCAGGAAATGAAGATGAGGAAGCTGAAGATGTTAAGAGTCTTCCAGTCTTTCCAGCCGAAGTCTCCAGCCAGTCTCCCGTGATGGAAACAGAATCTCCAGTCTCCTCAATCAATATTATCTCATCGACTAGTTCTCTTGATGTGTCTCGTCCAGATTGTACTCCTGTCCCCATGTTACTAGGGTGCACGTGGTTTTCTGCGATTTTTTAAGTGGTCTTCCTTAATTTAGTCTTGGATAACTAAGACGCTAAAACTCGTTTTTTGTAATTTTGGACCACCCTATAAAAAACTTTGTTACCTCAAAATTATTAGCCCTGAGTTTGTTGGCCTATCTTGTAGAGCGAATGTTCCTGAGCAAGTTTCAAAATAACAGTTATATAAAAAGGTCGAGTTTGATTACGCGTTTTTTAAGAAAGAGGTGGTGACGATTCCCGAAAAATGGGAAAATTTCTGTTTTTGAGTAGTTAGCATCTTTTTTTATACTTTTTTCACAGTATAATACGTCATTTAACGTAGAAAACTTAGGGCTTTCTATTTGTAAAAAAGATAAAACCACCAAGGTGATTTAACCGAAAAGGGGACGTGGATACTTCAAAAACACTAAAAAGACAGGATTTGAACATAGTTTTGATAACTGGGGTCTACCGCATAAAGAAACTCTGGTATGCATACATATTTCATGCTTCCAATGTCACTTTCGAGTGATTTGTATCTAAGATATGTGTACGTGCTCATCTCAACTCTAAGCCACCTGCGCCATCGAAGGGAGCTATACATGGCCCAGAAATTATCTACAAATGGTGTGAGGGCCTGTAGCTCAGTGGTAGGGCGTCCGTTCAGCGTGCGGAATGTCGTGGGTTCAATTTTCTGCTCCATACCTATTTTTTGACTTTTTTAAAAATTTAACAAGGTCACAAAGATACTTGCGAAAAATTTTATATCTTGTTTTTTTCAACTTTGACATTTTTCATTTGGTTTGGCTTGCCTAAATTTAAAACCACGTAGATTTATGGAATTCTTTTTACTGTGAGTCAAATTTTTTTGCTGCGAGGTATTGATCTGTAAAATAAGTCGTGTAGCTCCTGATCTGTTCCACAAGATGGTGTATATCGCGTTTGTAAAAAATAAACATTTTGCGTAAGTTGGGCTAGAAAAACACGTATGCGTAAATTGGTACTTTTTCAAAAAAGATAAAGCACCGTTTTTCAGCGCAAAGACAAGTTTAGTCAAAGTTAGAGTTGGGATATTCGCGCGAATATTGAAATGGCCACGAATATTCACGCGAATATTCGCCCGAATATTCGGATTGGACAACCCTAGTCAAAGTCACTCGGTGGCCAAGTTATTGGCTGCTGAATTAGAAACATCGACTTTTTGAAAATCGGTAGCTTTCCAAAATATCCGTATACTATGTAAGTTTACACACCACGGAGTGTCAAATACGTCGAAATCGGCACTTTTCTTGTCGAGACAAAAATGCAAAACCAATTAAATTTTGGCTATAGGTGAAAACACCCGTCAAATTATGTAAATCTTCCGTCAACTTTTTAAAACTTCTTGTTCTCAGTGTTTACTTTTCAATTTCTTATGTTTTTGCACTAGCATGTAGCCCTGAATCTCTTGTTTCTTACAAGCTATCAACTACCTAAATACAATATCGAAAAGTGGGAGAACAATTGGGTATTTTAAACTACACCTTTTTTTAAATAAACCTTTTATTGGTTCTCCCACTTTTTTGGATTGTATTCAGCTAGTTGATAGCTTGTAAGAAACAAGAGATTCAGGGCAACAAAACTTGTAGGATAAATGTATCAAATTTTTCAAATTATTATTTTTGGGGCATATTTAAACAAATTATAAACAAAAATCAATATATTATATACCGTATTTCTTCTAATTGCCGCACAGTCTCTAATTACCGCACACCCCTAACTTTAAAGACTTATATCTAGGAGCAGAGTGAATATTTTGCTAAGCTGTTTGATGCATTTTCTTAACTCCCATGAGCTCTACCGATTCCACTTTTCACATCTTGGTTAAGCACCCGAAAATCTCTAGATCGAATTTGAAAATTTCCGATTTTCGGGTGATTGAAAAATAAGCGCACATGTGCGGCAATTAGAAGAAATACGGTATATCAATATATGTACATCATTGACATATCGAGCTGATTTTGGAAAAAGAAGCCATATTCAAGGATATTGAAAAATTATTTTTGTAATTTTTAATTTTTCCTTCATTCATTTTCTTCTGATTTTTAGGGTTTAAAATAAGTTTGGGATCTTAAATTATTTCTAAAATGGCAAAAAAATTATCGGCAATATCTAAAATTAGCATGCAGTTCGATGGGTGTAGCTCGCTCACAATGAAGATGCAAATTCGACTACATTTTATTAGGGATTTCTAATGACCAGAATTCATATTTAGGTCTAAAATGTGACGAGAAACTCGAAAAAATTTTTATGGCCTCAAAAAAGTCGGAAAATATTTTGTGCAATTTTCGGAATGAAGTTTTCAAGCGAACCATGCCTTGAAAAATTTAACGCTTTTAGATATATCAAAACAGAGTAACTTCGACGTTAAAGTCGTCAAAAACTAGCTGGTTACTTTTCTTACTTGATTCTTCTGAACAAAAGTAAACAGACTAAAACTGATAGGAAAGCTAATATTGTGCATGTGTGCATGGTGCTGCCTTCACATGCACTACAAAATAATTTTCATTTCCGATCATATTTCTAGGAAACAGTTTTTTTTATAGATGCAAATTTCAGGATTGCACTTTTAAATGTCACAGAATAATAAGTATATCATCAACAGATTATTTTGTCGCCCTACAATCTGTAAACAGTCTACAATACTCCAGACAAGCCCCAGATCAGTGTTTGCATAAGGAACACTGCATGCATTTTTTTAATGCAAAACATATACCAGACTAAATTACAGACCAAAAGTCGTCTATTGTGCCCAAATGTTGATAGCAAGCAGTATAAAAGCACGAAATCCCCCTCACCTTCACATCATTTGTCTCAAATTGAGTCGAAATGATTGTATCTTTACTAATTTTCTTATTGCCAGCATTGGTCCAAGCACAACAGCCGTTTGTGCAATTAGAGGAGTACGGCGCCTATGGTTTCAAATACACATACCAACAGGATGGCCAGCAGTTTGTGAGCAATGCCTTCCTTGGTCTGCCTTATGCCCAACCTCCAGTAGGATCACTGCGCTTAGAGAGACCCCAGCCTTTGCCTTTTAATGCACAGAAAATTATCAACAACACTGATTTGCCAAACGGTTGCCTGCCACAAGAGAACATCACTGCTATTTTTCCATTCCTGCCTATCTCTGAAGACTGCCTCTTCCTAAATGTGATTGCCCCATCCACACCTCCACCTAATGGCACCGCATACCCTGTAATTGTCTGGATTCATGGAGGGGCATTTGTGTACGGAGCCTTCCGAATTGATGGTTGGCAACAGTTTGCACGTCACTTCAATTCTCGAGGAGTTGTAATTGTTCAAATACAGTACCGAATTGCATTTTGGGGCAAGTACTCTTTGTTTTATAGGACTTTGTTACGTGGTTAAAACTATTATTGAAAAAATTACTAAAAAATACTATTTTATTTCGGAAACATGCTAGGCGTTTAGTTTATCACATTTTTGGAAATCTTTTTATTTTCTAAAATATTTATGGTAATATCTGCAATATGTGAAAAGATATTAAGGCAAGCAAAAGAATTTTATCACAAATCTTTGCACCATATGGTCAACCCGAAGCCAAAGAGGCACGACAAAAACGATTTTTTTACTATATTCTTTACGTATTAGTTTTACAGCTCTCAAAGATGTCCAGCGATCCGGAAAAAGACCATGTCAGCTGTTTTCAATTTAGGAACCAAGTTCTAGCTATGCATACCAGATTATAAAACCAAAAAAAGTTGAAAAATATTTTCTTGCGCCACAAATAATTTTAAAAATCTTCTTTTGTCTGGTTGCCGTCAAAATAGATTTCTATCATCTCTAAAAAGGTTAGAAAGGTACCGTATTCTCTCTAATAGAAGCGCATGCGCTTCTATTTTTCAACCTCCCTCGGGGGGTGCGCTTCTATTTTTCAACCCCTTCATAAAATCCATAGTATCGAGCAAAAATTTCTTTATTTCCAACCATGAAAAAAAACAATCAGCACTCAATGGACGCCGGCCCATCTTCTTTGAAGCAGTGGATTTGACCGTCCTCTGACCCATCAGCAGAATTTCTTACGCCGCACGACTTGAACGAATCGGTGATAAGCTTCTTTGAAAGGCTGTTCCAGGCTTCGACGATCCACTCGAGGTTCAGCGATTCGTTTTGACTTTTTCCTCAAACAATAAACCAGGACGTAATATCTGTCAATGTGCAGTCAATGAGATACAGCAACATACTGAGACTCACGAAGATTTGTTTCCTGCTTCACCCATTCCTGGACCATTTTTCTGTTCTTTTTGTAGTCCTTATCACAAAGTCTATTGAAAAAAATTGAAAAGCGCCATTTAACCTAATTTTATTGAATTTTTCTCAAAAACGGTGTAGATAAAATGCCTAGGGGTGCGCTTCTATTAGAGAGTGCGCTTCTATCAGAGAGAATACGGCATATCACATTGTGCCAAAAGCGATGGATGGTTTCAAAAGCATTGACCTAAAAGCTTCTTCAAATATAAATTTACATTTTCACTTAGGTTTCTTTTCACTGGGCACTAAAATAGGAGAAGCCGGTAACTTTGGACTGTGGGACCAGACAGCTGCTTTGCTTTTTGTGCATAAGCGCATCAGTAGCTTTGGAGGAGACCCAACTAAAGTAACAGTACTTGGCGATAGCTCAGGAGGTGCGTCCACACACGCCCTGAGTCTTTCGCCTTACTCCAACCTCTTCTTCAAGCAAACCATACAATCCAGTGGCAGTCTCTACAATCCCTGGAGTCACAGTCTTAAGACTATTGATCAATCTAAAAACGTTTCCCAACAATTAGGCTGCTATGTTTCCACAAGTGTGCAACAAACTAAAGACTGTCTAAAGAAGGTCAACAACTCCCAGATATGGAATGTGCTCAAAGGATTTGGGAGAGCACGCAATTCCATGGACTTGCTATTGTGGGGGGGCCCATAATGGATCAAGACTTTTTTGTCAACCAAAACATCAGTCAGCTTACCAAGCAATCAACTATCCGCAACACAATGTACTTTTTAACCAAGGGCGATGGACTCACTTTTAGTATGTAATTCAGTGAGAGCATGCAAATTATAATTTTTTCTCTTGGTTTATGTATCTAAACTTAGCTGAATGACAGTTTTTTGAAACCATTGATTATTCGTAAATAGATTATTAAGGAGCTGATTTTGGAAAAAGAAGCCATATTTAAAGATATTGAAAAATTATTTTTGTAATTTTTTATTTTTCCTTCATTCATTTTTTTGGGGGTTTAAAAGGGTTTTAGAGTTTAAAATAAGTTTGGGATCTTAAATTATTTCTAAAATGGCAAAAAAATTATCGGTAATATCTAAAATTAGCATGCAGTTCGATGGGTGTAGCTCGCTTACAATAAAGATGCAAATTCGACTACATTTTATTAGGGATTTCTAATGACCAGAATTCATATTTTCCGACTCAAAAGTAGAAAGTTGGACGTTTATGTCCAATATTTTAAACAAAATTCAGTGGGCTCAGTATAGTCGAAAACTTTGCATTTCTCTTACTTTGCAGCTGCAATCTAAACGCTCTATAAAAACCACATGGAAAGTAGATTATGATTGGCATGCTTTTAAAAGTTAAAAAAGAATTATTTTAGTTCATTTTGTTTAGCATTTAGTACTGGTGGAGTGCTTTCTCAGGGATCGTTTCTGGGCAAAACAGTGGATCAACAAGCTAACTTCAGTAAAACTGACTTCTACAACCACGTGACAACTTACCTAGGGAGTGAGGAAGCTGCTGGGCCTAACTATGCTCAAATCCAACAACTCTTTTTGGATTACTACACTAGAGGCAGCAATGTGTCTAATCTGCCCACCAAGTTCTGGTACACACGCTACACTGATGTAAGTTTTTTTAGTACAGTTTTTCAAATTTTTTAAGAATTTAGAAAACAATCGCTAAATGTTTGCTAACTGTTTGTAATTTTGAGCATAACAACATTCTTAAAATACTTTAAGACGAGAAAGGCGGACTGTGACAATTGACATGGGCATTTTCAGACCTGCTGAGCGCGAATATCGCAAAATCAGACCCCCCAAATTTGTACGCAATGCCCTTGATTAGCCCAATTTTCACAGCGACTTTCGGAAAATAGATGGTTTTTTCTATAGGTTGGTGAGCAGTGAATTATTTATTTAGTGCAGCAATTTCTTTTATACTCATGAGAAAGCCCTTTGTCTGGGCTTTCTAATGGTGTGTCATTTGCACACATATGAAATTATTGAAATGAAACTACATATGAAGCCACCTGAAAATCACCATTTTCGCACCTGTCAAATTTTTACTCTAAGTTGCTCAAAACATGTGATATCTCCGTTTAACTCCATGGTGCCTGCGCTATATTTGTAGAGAAATCCAAGAGCTACAAGATAGGCGAAAAATCAGCATGAAAATTCAACAAAAGTCACTCAGAAATGACAAGAGAAGAGGTAAAACCAGCTGTTTTCCTAGTGTTGGAATTTGAAGGATACCTGGTTTGGCATATTCCTGGCCGACTTTCTATTGAAAATCGATAGTGCAATATAGCAAAAAAATCAGCGTGAAAAATGCAATAGAACTAGTGCAAAGACGCACAAGACAACAAGCAAATATCACAAAATTCAAGCCAAAACAGTTTGACCCCAAAATCCACCAAAAACCCAAGGTTTTTGGACGAAAATTCACGTGGTTGTAGCTTGGTTTCGTAATTTTCTCTAAAATTTATTGGACATTTTTTGAAAATAAAAATATTACGTGATAGAACGCAAAAATCTGCACCAGATAGAATGGTCAGCTCTCAGGTGAGACTCTGTTTTACCTTTTTTGAGAGGTTTGAAGAAGTATGCTGGCAACCTGGTCATAGATGGACATATATGGTTTGATTTTATTGGTTTTGAATTATTTTTGAATTCAGATTCTGTCAGCATAAAAAGACTCGTCAGAGTCCTGACTATTTTTTAATATACAGGGGTTGGAAATTAATATTTAAACATAAGAGCACTTGAACTTGACCCCCACCAATCATTCCGCTTAGGGGACCAAGGCAAATTTTTTCTCACATTTTTCAATACCAATAATTTTTTGCACGAAAAGTATAAAATAAATTGTTTTTGAGTATTTTTAACCATTTTCACGCAAAATAATTATTGGTATTTAAAAATGTAAAAAATTGCCTTGGTCCCCCAAGCTGAATGACTAGTGGGGGTCAAGTTCAATTGAGTGGTGGGGGTTAAGTTCAATTTAGCCTAAACATAGTATTTGTGCAAGTTGTATATTATAATTCAGAGTAGTGAGATAAACATATTTTTAGAAAAAAACAAGTAAATTACTAATTTTAGCTGTATTTCAAAGATAAAGTTTTTAAAAAATAAGCACACAGAGAAATAAAGCAATAAGCTTTTTAGTGAAATATTACTTTCCTCAAAGCAAAAATTGAAATGGGTCGAAAGGGTCGAAAAGACCTGTTTAGTAGTTTGAGGGTTGAAAAATTTAATCTAATATTTTAATATAGGCACAAACTGATGGAAGTTTTGCTGCTGGCCAGATAGTGGAGATGGGATATAAGCTGGGGTTGAATTGGACACAACATATCTGCATGTTTGACTATGTTCACCCCTCTCACCGTGCTCTATTGGGCCTTGACCCTACCTACGCTCCACATGGCTATCAATACCAGTATATCATGGATTCTCAACCCGTATTTCCTTTCCAGAAAAACGACACTAATGCTGTGGAATTAGAATTCACAAAGAAGATTGTGGATGCCATGGCCTCATTTGTCAAAACTGGAAATCCGTCCAGCACACTAGTGCCATGGCCAGCTGTAGATGACCCTGTTAAAATCAAATACTTGCTAGTGGGAGAGCAGGTGGTTGCTGAAAACACCCACTACACTGAAATCGCCAAGCTTTGGAAAAAAGTTTATGACTTAGGCTATGCTCTACCAATCTCCCCGTTGTAGAAGTAGATTGGTGTGTGGCAGTGCTTAAAGCACCATAAAAGCAGAAGTAATCATATGCTTTTTTACAAATATTTTCAAATTTAGTCGAATGCTTCCTGAATAAATAAAATGTTGTTATATTTCACATAAGCAGTAGCGTGCAATTCATTTTCACCATTATATATCCGTGAAAATGTTTGAATTTCCGAGAACTTTTAGTCTTGATCAATAAATTAGAGTTCTTTTTATTTAAATGGAGATGAAGTTTGAAGTTTTTACAAGAGGTTAAAAAAGTTGTGGCTCTCTTCGTCGTCTTTGCTGTCATCCGTGGGCTCTGGCCTTAGGTATCTTCTTTTTTTTGGTTAAAGAGGTCTGACCTTTGGGGTCTGACAGCAACATAAAATTTGTTGCATTCTACAGCTTGAATCCCACAGCCTTTTCCAAATCTGTTATGCAAGCAATTGGGGGCTGATAAAACGTTAAAAAAAATTTACACAAGTCATATAGAATCAAGGGTCCAAAAAAGCATGGTTCTTTTATGAAGCTATTTGAAGTCAGTGGTAGGCAGCGAATTGCCTCTGGAATTCAGTTGAGGCGTGGTAGACCATATGAATCTTAATAGTCTTGTTTTCTAAAAATACTGTTTGGTGTGGCTGGTATTTCTTTGAGCCTCTTAAACACCGCTTACAGACTTGAAATCGAAATAATTACCTACCCTAGTAATAGCAGAAATCAGGTTTCAAGTTAAAATATTATCTAAATGTATCATTGAATAAGGCCGTTTATGTATAAATTAGAAATATAATAATTTATATAAACGTTGAAAATAAATAAAAAAATTGATTTAGTCCAGACTAGACACCACAATTTTCTTTTCTTCTTCTGAGCTGAACAGTTTAGCATACTTTTCCACATAAGTGCAAGTGGGATAGACCTATAAAAAATTTCAATAGAAAACTGCAGCTTATAAAAGTTTGTTACTTTGTAGTTATTTTGCAAGCAATAGTGGAAAGCTTCCTGAAATTGAGAGTGGAATATTTTGGCATAGGGGCGTTACCTCGTTTTTGTCCCATATGGGACAAAAACGATGTAACGCCCACATAAAACGTTACCTCGTTTTTGTCCCATTTTTAAATTCGCGCGTTTTTTTTATAGTTACAATCATTTTTCAACCTCCACTCTTCTTTATTTGTGCATACAAGCAATACATTATCATTTGGTTGAATACGACGGTAGTTTGTGCAATTTGTTACACTAACGACAAATTTACACCGACGACTGCCGCAAAAGTTACTCACGAATCGAAACAAAGCTCTTCATTGCAAGGGATTGGGAAAGGATATTTTAAACTCAGTTCGGAATATGATTT